>WNWK01005808.1:0-40000 GCA_009830355.1 Cherax destructor | reverse complement strand
TCGGCAACAAGTGCGTTGCTATTAAGCCAAAATCACAAATTTTACTTAGCTTTATTTTGACACGAGGTCACGTCGAGAGGTCACGTCGAGAGGTCACGTCGAGAGGTCACGTCGAGAGGTCACGTCGTGAGGTCACGTCAAGAGGTCAGAGAAAGAAAGCCACTTCCCTGAAGCTGCTTACTACAAAGTATCGGATCACATTTCCATCCAGATGAAAAATTATCTACTTATGTGAAATAATTTTCTATTTCGGGATCCATTAGAATTAATTCTTAAATCTTCTTTATCAGTTAGGAGCGAGTCTCCCCACTCTCCTCCCTCCCCACTCTCCTTCCTCCCCACTCCTTCCTCCCCACTCTCCTTCCTCCCCACTCTCCTTCCTTACAGTCTCCTTCCTCCCACTCCTTCCTCCCCACTCTACTTCCTCACACTTTCCTTCCTCCCCACTCTCCTTCCTCCCCACTCTCCTTCCTCCCCACTCTCCTTCCTCCCCACTCTCCTTCCTCCCCACTCTCCTTCCTTCCCACTCTGCTTCCTCACACTCTCCTTCCTCCCCACTCTCCTTCCCCTCATTCTCCTTCCTCTCCACTCTCCTTCCTCCTCACACACAATTTCTCCTCTACCCTCCATTACCAACACACACACACACACACACACACACACACACATATACCCCTCGCACACCAGTGAAGAGGCGGGGCCAGGAGCAATGAATCAACCCATGCAACCACAAAAAGGTGAGTACACACACACACATCTCCCCGTGGGTCCTTAGAGAGGGAGCAGAGACGCTGTGTGTGCCACTAACCACAATCTTCAACACATCCCTTGAAACTGGGCAACTACCTGAGGTATGGAAGAAGGCAAATGTAGTTCCCATTTTTAAGAAAGGAGGCAGAAACGAGGCACTAAACTATAGACCAATGTCACTTACGTGTATAGTATGCAAAGTCATGGAGAAGATTATCAGGAGGAGAATGGTGGAGCACCTGGAACGGCACAAAATTATAAACGATAACCAGCACGGATTCAAGGAAGGCAAATCCTGTGTCACAAACCTTCTGGAGTTCTATGACAAAATAACAGAAGTAAGACACGAGAGGGAGGAGTGGGTTGATTACATTTTCTTGGACTGCAGGAAGGCCTTCGACACAGTTCCTCATAAGAGATTAGTGCAGAAGTTAGAGGATCAGGCGTGTATAACAGGAAGGGCACTGCAATGGATCAGAGAATACCTGACAGGGAGGCAACAACGGGTCATGGTACGTGATGAGGTATCATAGTGGGCGCCTGTGACGAGCGGGGTCCCACAGGGGTCAGTCCTAGGGCCAGTGATATTCTTGGTATATGTGAATGACATTACGGACGGGATAGACTCAGAAGTGTGCCTGTTCGCAGATGATGTGAAGTTAATGAGGAGAATTAAATCAGATGAGGATCAGGCAGGACTACAAAGAGACCTGGACATGCTGGACACCTGGTCCAGCAACTGGCTTCTCGAATTTAACCCCGCCAAATGCAAAGTCATGAAGATCGGGGAAGGGCAAAGAAGACCGTAGACAGAGTATAGGCTAGGGGGCCAAAGACTGCAAACCTCGCTCAAAGAGAAAGATCTTGGGGTGAGTATAACACCAAGCACGTCTCCGGAAGCACACATCAATCAGATAACTGCTGCAGCATACGGGCGACTGGCAAACCTGAGAATAGCGTTCCGATACCTTAGTAAGGAATCGTTTAAGACACTGTACACCGTGTACGTCAGGCCCATCCTATAGTATGCAGCGCCAGTTTGGAACCCGTACCTGGTCAAGCATGTCAAGAAATTAGAAAAAGTACAAAGGTTTGCGACAAGGTTAGTTCCAGTCCTAAGGGGAATGTCCTACGAAGAAAGGTTAAGGGAAATCGGCCTGACAACACTGGAGGACAGGAGGGTTAGGGGAGATATGATAACGACATACAAAATACTGCGGGGAATAGACAAGGTGGATAGAGACAGGATGTTCCAGAGAGGGGACACAGAAACAAGGGGTCACAATTGGAAGTTGAAGACTCAGATGAGTCAAAGGGATGTTAGGAAGTATTTATTCAGCCATAGAGTAGTCAGGAAGTGGAATAGTCTAGCAAGTGATGTAGTGGAGGCAGGAACCATACATAGCTGTAAGACAAGGTATGATAAAGCTCATGGATCAAGGAGAGAAGGGACTCAGTAGCGATCAGTGAAGAGGCGGGGCCAGGAGCTGAGTATCGACCCCTGCAACCACAATTAGGTGAGTACACACACACCTGAAGACACAACGACATAATTATCATTGAGTGTGTACTTTACGAAGTGTTATCACGGTGTTTGTCTTGGGTCGTTTCCAAAATAGTTGACCTGGAGGCACCAAAGATACAGGATATTTTTTATTAAACAAAACTAGACAAATGATCATTTTGTTAGAGTTTGAATGAGAATAAGAGTAGCAGTACCAGTCCGGCTTGACATGAAAGAGTTGTGAGGTTCGCGTGAAGGCCTTTGTCTGTGTGTCTGTAACTATATTTGCAATGTTTAGTTGGAGTACGCGACTACCTGCACTCCTGGCTGCAAGAGATGTGTGCGTGTTGCAGAATGTGTGCTGAAAATGCGTGTTGCAAGTGCGTGTTACAAGTGCGTGTTGCAAGTGCTTATTGCAAGTTAGTTCTACATGGGGGTTTGCACCAAGCTTTTGATTCTTTACACCTACCCTATACCACCTCTACAATAACTTACAACCTGCTACAGCTTAAAGAGTAATCCGCTACAGGCGGGTATGTCCTGGCAAACCTGGCATTACATTGTCACTATAGAGGTGAGTAATGATCACCCTCTTCTCGTAGCTCTTGTAGTAACTCCTCAAGTCACTACAGAGGTGAGTAATGATCACCCTCTTCTAGTAGTAACTCCTCATGTGGTAATTTCTCAAAGATGGGATGATTTTTTGGGACTCAATAATTCGTTCGGATGAATTTCACCAGACATTGGCAACTGATTTTTTCTTCCCTTGTTCATTGGAAGACTTGTATTTCCCCTCATATTTCTTTCCATTCTCTCAGCCAAATGTCTGTCATGAATACATATTCTTCTTTATTTTTCGTTTTTTACTTCTTCCTGTATTCCCTATTTTTTCATAATTTTCTCTGATTAATGTTAATGTTCAGAGAGACTTTTGTTTTTTTCCTAGCTGATTACAGCCCTGTGTGTGTGTGTGTATGTGTGTGTGTGTGTGTGTGTGTGTGTGTGTGTGTGTGTGTGTGTGTATGTGTGTGTGTGTGTGTGTGTGTGTGTGTGTGTGTGTGTGTGTGTGTGTGTTCGCCCCCTCAAATTCCCATGTTAGCCGGGAAGTATATTTTTTTCCTCTTTTTTTTTTCCTTCTTTCATGGTGGGTATTGGTGCTGCCTCGCTGGCTGGATATATATATTCGATTTGTCCCTCGCCCTTTCCCCCTTCTCTTTTATCTTAACAGAAAAGTAATTTAAAAAAGAAAAAAAGTATCAGAATCTAGCTCTCACTGTCTTGTTCCCTGCGTCCTCCTCTCTCTCTCTCTCTCTCTCTCTCTCTCTCTCTCTCTCTCCAGACTCTACTTTTTACATCTAATTTCACAATTCGATAAGCAATTTACTCCCCAGAATATTCAGTGTTTCCTCGCTGAGGCTTCATTATCATGATAACTTACTCTTTTCAAAATCTCTTGGCGGAACTGTACACACAGACCTTAATGACTTTCATGCCCTGTTACAGTGCGGTTTATCTCTCTATTGAAACATAAATATAACATAATATCATCATTACCATTATCAGTCATCTGTAGGGACACCTCTAAAACAAGGGTTCCCAAACATTTAAGGTCACGTATCCCCGTCCAAACTATAACCAAGTCCGCTCAACTTAATGCGTTTACAAGTACACGCATCATGACGCACATCCGTTACCTTCGTTTATCAAGCGTCAACTGTTCACAGCTGCACTGAAGGCTAATTGAGTGTATTTGAAACAGCTAACGGTATGGCAGCTGTTGAATGTGAATGAAAAATGCAAAAATAATAAAGAAAATTATTTGAAAAAGATAATGATATTGATTTGTTTCTGCTTACCTATTATTGCACTAGATGGTTCTGTATTTCTGAGCAATTGAGGTCAGTTTTACCTATAGATCTTTAAGCATCGATCCTCTTGTGAATTCTCCTAGATACGTCGTGGAAAAGAACATCAATCCCCTTGAAGAGATGCTTGAATAAGTTTGGATTCTCTTGTTCCCAGAGAACCACGAGTGCTTTTCATTTGAATTGTGTTTACATTTACACAGCTTGACCGGAATGTCAGCTTTCTTAAAGCTTCGACTGGCGCTAACACCCTGAAGGCTTAATTCAGTTCATTCTAAGCTGAAAAAAATATCTGTCAGATATACTAGTTTAGTATCCAGTCCTCTTCATGCAGGTAAGAGGACAAGCAAAACGGGTTGTCCTTAAATTATTGCTTAACTCCTCATCTTGGTTTCTGAAGGCAATGTCAAGACTTTGCCGAGTGACAGCTGGTGCACATCAGTGTGCAGAAGTGTTTCATGTTTGCTGTCCGTTTTAGCTGTATAGAGTTGTAAAAATCCTTGAATTTGGCTGACGACCTTGGATGAAGTTTATCATTTTTCACCGAATCATTGAGCACTGGCATCTGGCATTTTTTTTCCTCCTTAAGAGCCTTTCTATGAACTTTTTTTATTATTCCGAGGGAAAAGATGAAGCTGCTCTCCCGATGTGAGCTGCAAGTCTTGTAGAAAGCTGCAAGTCTTGTAGAAAGCTGCAAGTCTTGTAGAAAGCTTTCCCTGTCAGCGATACGACGCTCCTCCCACTTCATTCAATTAACTTTCGTGAAGATTTCCATAGAATTTAAAATGTTTTCTCTTGTTGTACTAGTTGCAACCACCGACATGAACTGCAACCCTCAAATAAGTAACGAACGTAAACAAAAAGATTGGCAACATTTTCAACATCCGTGGAATCGTCAATGTCCAGCGAATAAAAAGTTACTGCTTTTTTGACTGACTAGTTGGCAGAAAAATGTTTTCTGACATGCTATCAATGCGATGAACCACTGTATTGTTGGAAAGAGGAATTTTATCCAAATTTCCGCTGCTTTCACCCCCCTTCCTCCCCATCCTCCCAAGCATACGGTTTACTGTCTGTTGCAGTTGGCAAGTATACATTTTCCTTGTTAGTGTTTAAGAACATAAGAATGGAGGAACACTGCAGAAGGCCTACTGGCCCATACAAGGCAGGTCCTTATCAAAACCACCACTATCTAAGAATTTATTCCCGTACTCACGACACCAATCAAACCCAGCCCCTCCCACTCATATATTTGTCCAATCTCTTTTTAAAGCCACCCAAGGTCCTAGCCTCTATCACCCTACTCGGAAGATTGTTCCACGCATCTACAACTCTGTTCGAAAACCAGTACTTGCCTATGTCCTTTCTAAATCTAAATTTATCCAATTTAAATCCGTTATTTCTGGTTCTTACTTGGTTCGATATCCTCAGTATTTTATTAATATCTCCTTTGTTTATGCCCATCATCCACTTGTACACCTCGATGATATCTCCCCTCATTCTACGTCTCTCCAGAGAGTGGAGATTCAACGCTCTAAGTCTATCTTTATACGGGAGATTTGACACTCCCTTGTTTGTATCTACATTATAGATGACAAGTTACGACCCTCGTAGTACGCCCTTGTAAGATCCACTACCTGACTATGTCTCATGTAGTCTTTTATTTCGCAGTTCTTACCTAAAAAAAAACTGGCTAGTCTTTTAAGTTTTCAAGTTTAGTTTGTAGGTTGTAACGTAAATGAGAGAGAGCATGAGACACATGTTAGCACCTGACTACAAGGAACCACACCCGACTTTCAGCTTAGCCAAGCCAAGCCAAGCCAGGCCCGTATAACTTTCGAGAAACTTGCGATTTTTACTTGTCTTCTCACTCTCTTCAACTCAGCCTCTTCCATGCAATAAGTCTCCATGCTCTTATTCCTCTTCATTCTGTCCCTCCCTTCCTCCTTGTCCCTTCAATTCAGATGACTCTCCATTGCATTCTGTTTCTCCACATCTATCTGCTTGTTCGTCTCTCTCTCTCTCTCTTTCTCTCTCTCTCTCTCTCTCTCTCTCTCTCTCTCTCTCTCTCTCTCTCTCTCTCTCTCTCTCTCTCTCTCTCTCTCTCTCTCTCTTTCTCTCTCTCTCTGGTCCTCTTCATTGCTGGCATCGATGGCGATGTTGACCTCAGCAATAGATGGAGATAAATAGCATAAAATACCGACACGATGGAAAAATAGACACAAATACAGTATAGTACGATTCTTTATTGATAACGTTTCGCACACACAGTGTGGTTTATCAAGTTATTTAATATAGCCCACTGTGTGGGCGAAACGTTAACAAATGATCGCATTATGCTGCAATAGTACCTGCTCTTCCAGCAGATGATGGGGTTGTAAAAAGCTCTTCTAATTTTTTTCCCCGTTATAACCAGAAAACCATTTCAGTTGCTTGAGTGAATTTTATATTGCAGCTGTTATGGTGCTTATCAGTATTTTAGAAAGTTCTTATTTGAGTTTTATTATTTGGTCCAGCTTCATTATGATCAATACGAAACTTAAAAAAAAAAACTGACAAGGGGCTACAGTCCCATCCGAAAACGCAAGATAATGACAAACATAACATTTGCAATAACTGTAACAGCAGCAATTAGTAACGATCGCCTTCAAACTCTAAACAGGACAGACTGACTGACTCTCTCCCTCTTGTAAACAAAACTGGATACATCTAATTCAAAACTCGTCACTCCATCACGAAGGTCTTCATTGTATCCCAGTTGATTAGTTTGTCATATATCATCATAATTTGTTACAGAACTAAAGGTCAAAGGTCACATAATTTCAACTCGGGACAGCCAGTACTTGAGGCGCTGAGTTGAGCTTCAGTCAATATTGTTTTCATTTCGTCCATTAATCGACAGATTCACTTACGGGAGCTTGAACAATAATTACATAATGGACGAGTGAACGATGTTATAATCTGACAGTGAGACACTGTAATGATTATTATTATTGTTTTAATTATTAATTTTATTAATTCAGTAGTCATACCTAGTAGTGCATCTCCTTTGTTTTTAAAAAGTTAGTCATAGATGAGCTCCGGCTCTTGGCCCTCGAGTTACAACTCAAGGATTCATTGGTTGCGTTATAACGTAATTTCGTCATAAGGAAGCTGCAACTCTTGTCCCTGTTACCCTATTAAAAAACTATCGAGGAGGAGGGTAAGGAAACACGGGAAGGGAGGGAGAGGAGAGAGAGAAGAGAGAGAGAGAGAGAGAGAGAGAGAGAGAGAGCCGATGTAGGTAACAGCTTTTAGCTTGTAAATAAAGTTAGGAACCCTAAGCCTAACCTTGTAAAATCATGTAAAAGAGAGAGAGAGAGAGAGAGAGAGAGAGAGAGAGAGAGAGAGAGAGAGAGAGAGAGAGACAGACAGACAGACAGACAGACGACAGAGGAAGAGAATATGCTAAGAAAATGAAGGGACGAAGAGGGAGATAAAATAGGTTAGATGGAGAGAAGGAGAATGGCTTACCCCTTATTTTCAGAATGGAGATAAAAATAAGGAGATGCGAATAGGGAAGATAAAGAAGTAAAGGACTAAGAAAAGAGGAGAAGTGGGAACTGATAAAGAAGGAATGCAGAGAGTAGAATGGAAAACGAAGGCCAGGATGAGATGGAATGGTAAGATGACGGATCCCAGTTCATTTTCATAATTTCTGCAGCCAGTGTGTGCCGAGGCGCACCTGCTGCTCTGACGACTGGCTCTCTCCTTCAGTCCTGCTTTCGTAAGTAATACAACATGTTTACCAACATCTGCTGTTGGGTTTCGTAATTTTCTTTCACATTAATGGATTATTAAAATTGAAATCGATTTATTTTAAACTCTTATTGAAAGCCGTGCAAAATAATACTGATAGATTATAACATAACCTGTGATCTATTTCAGCCCGGCCTTTGTCCAGGTTTCCTTGTTGAATACTTGTTCGACCAAGCTTTTGCTGATAGCCCGCTGGCCCACATGGCCTTTGCAGTCTAGTTTATCTGGCATGTTGCAGAGGCAGTGATCCAGTTTAATCTTAAAGTCTCCTGTTCTAGCAATATTTCTTATATCTGCTGGTAGTAGGTTGAAGAGTCTTGGAGCACGGATGTTGACATGGTGTTCTCTCACTGTGCCAGTGGTGCTCTTGCTGGTAACAGTATTTTGCATTCCCTCTCCAATCCGGTAGCTTTAGATTTGTGATTTGGCACTTCAGTATCTTTCAGGTTTATATTATCAGGTATATCTTCGCTTCAGAAAGTATATTCCAAGTACTCTGGGACATTTCCAGTGTTTTAAATGCCTTAATGACTTTCTGCAGGCAGTAAGCGATATTTTATATTTTCAATCTCTGGTATTTCTCCTACCATGAATGAAACTGTGAGCGCAAAGCAAAGTGAATTTGAATAGGACCATCGTTTGTGCTATTTTTCCAGTTGTCAAATTTGTCATTCTCCATCTTATTACGTACTTTACTGGCCTTTACTGCATTTGTTTTATTGTGCTTTCTAAATGACATATCTAACATAATTATTTTTAAGTCTTTTACCTGCTTTCTATGATTTATAAGATGGTCTGTCTGCGTTCTGTATTCTATGCGCATTTTGAATTCATTTTCCCATATCCAAGCATCTGAAATTTGTCACCATTGAAAATAACGTTATTTTCATTTATCCAATGGAAGACGTTATTGATATCTGACAGTAATTTTTTCTGTATTTCTCTACTGAGCCGACTATTATAACTATTTCGATATCATACAGAACTGTGGTTAGTGTGTTTATTTAATAAAAAATAAGAAACAGTTGAATTACTAAGACCATTCCCTAGGGTTCTACACTATTTTGATGAGACTACCACTCATCTGTCATCTAATTCTTAAAAATTCAAATATCTATTTCACCACTTTCCTTGTTAGACCTATCGACTTCATTTTATGGGCAATCATCTATAGTCTTAATTGTCAAATGTGTTTTTGCAGAATCCGTGTAAATCACATCTGCATTTTGATTTCCTTCCGAAGCCTTAGTTGTGGTAAGATCTTTGTGTACTTAGTCCATGTTGGCTTTTTTGGGTTGTGAAGTTCAAACTTTTCAATAAAAAGTTTTAGCTGGCATCTCTGCACCATTTCAAAGACTTTCGTGTGTGATATTATTGCTTTTGGTCTGTATTTTTTTTGTATTGCTTTGCTGCATTCTTGATGAAGAGCGACTATGGCTACACTCTTTATGGCCTCTGGAATTTCACCTGAATCTAAGTCCCACCTCTTATGAACACTTGAGTGCTCGTTCTAATCTTACTTTGCACTTCTTTAAAAGTGCGGATTTTCAGGAATCGGGGAACAGGCGCTGCGTGCATAGGCAACGCCTGTGAAAAATTATTTAAGATTTTTTTTTATTTCCTGAATGGCTTCTTTGTTTCCTTCGTGTTTCTTCAGTTCCGTATGAAGTATAGTTAATGATCTATGTCTGAAATTTCTATGAGAAAGTTTTTTGTTATTTGTTGTAATATTGTCAGTGTTTGGAGAAGTTCTTCTGTAACGTCTTGTCATTTCTGTTTTTATCAACAAAATGTACTTCAAACAGATTTTGTACGTTCCTCTGTTCATTTATTCCATATAGTGTTGGGGATTGCGAGTGCTGAGGAAGGTTCCCCATGGAATGTACGTTAGTATTTATTGGCTACTTCATCCCAGTCAATATTTGCGTTGTTTAAATTATATTTAATAAACTTCCTTCTCCTGTTGCTTGTACTTCAGTAAGGCTGTGTTTTGATTTATTTTACTCGAGATTGTGTATGTGATTAGTTCTTCATTGTTCATTATTATATCTAGCATACTGTCGTTTCTAGTAGGCCCTGTTGTCTGTTTCTGCTGAGTTCGTGTACTCGTCTGTACTCTTTCCTGAACAATGTTGGTATCTGTTATCTTCCACTTTAATTTTAGGAGGTTAAAATCTTCAAGGATAACTTTGTGGAAGTATTGTCAATATGGTGAAGGAGTTGCCTTCCTCTTTTCTCTCTATCTAACGAAAGTCTTTGTCGTTGCTGATGATTTTTGAGCGGCGATGTTTACCAGGTCTTTAGTCTCTACCTTTATTCTGAACACTTCCGCTATATTATTCGGAATTTCTATCGGTTCTGTGTATCTAAGCGAGTCTTCCTTAGGAACACGTATCTTCAGTATCATATATTCAAACACAAATGCACATAAGAAAAAGTACTTTATTTTTATTATTATTATTTTTTTTTTTTTTTTTTTTTTTTTTTAACACATCGGCCGATTCCCACCAAGGCAGGGTGGCCCGAAAAAGAAAAACTTTCATCATCATTCACTCCATCACTGTCTTGCCAGAGGGGTGCTTTACACTACAGTTATAAAACTGCAACATTAACACCCCTCCTTCAGAGTGCCGGCACTGTACTTCCCATCTCCAGAACTCAAGTCCGGCCTGCCGGTTTCCTGAATCCTTCATAAATGTTACTTTGCTCACACTCCAACAGCACGTCAAGTATTAAAAACCATATGCCTCCATTCACTCCTATCAAATACGCTCACACATGCTTGCTGGAAGTCCAAGCCCCTCGCACACAAAACTTCCTTTACCCCTCCCTCCAACCTTTCCTAGGCCGACCCCTACCCCGCCTTCCCTCCACTACAGATTTATACACTCTCGAAGTCACTCTGTCTCGTTCCATTCTCTCTACATGTCCAAACCACCTCAACAACCCCTCCTCAGCTCTCTGGACAATCGTTTTGGTAATCCGCACCTCCTCCTAATTTCCAAACTCCGAATTCTCTGCATTATATTCACACCACACATTGACCTCAGACATGACATCTCCACTGCCTCCAGCCTTCTCCTCGTTGCAACATTCATCACCCATGCTTCACACCCATATAAGAGCGTTGGTATAACTATACTCTCATACATTCCCTCTTTACTTCCATGGACAAGGTTCTTTGTCTCCACAGACTCCGAAGTGCTCCACTCACCCTTTTCCCTCATCAATTCTATGATTCACCTCATCCTTCATAGACCCATCCGCCGACATGTCCACTCCCAAATATCTGAATACATTCACCTCCTCCATACTCTCTCCCTCCAATCTGATATCCAATCTTTCGTCACCTATTCTTTTTGTTATCCTCATCACCTTACTCTTTCCTATATTCACTTTCAATTTTCTTCTTTTACACACCCTACCAAATTCATCCACCAACCTCTGCAGCTTCTCTTCAGAATCTCCCAAAGCACAGTGTCATCAGCAAAAAGCAACTGTGACAACTCCCACTTTGTATTTGCTTCTTTATCTTTTAGACCAACACCTTTTGCCAAGACCCTTGCATTCACTTCTCTTACAACCCCATCTATAAATATATTGAACAACCACGGTGACATCACACATCCTTGTCTAAGGCCCACTTTTACTGGGAAATAGTCCCTTCCCTCCTACACACTCTAACCTGAGCCTCACTATCCTCATAAAACTCTTCACTGCTTTCAGTAACCTTCCTCCTATTCCATACACCTGCAACATCTGCCACATTGCCCCCTATCTACCCTATCATACGCCTTTTCCAAATCCATAAATGCCACAAAAACATCTTTACCCTTATCCAAATACTGTTCACCTATATGTTTCACTGTAAACACTTGGTCTACACACCCCTACCTTTCCTAAAGCCCCTTGTTCATCTGCTATCCTGCTTTCTGTTTTACTCTTAATTCTTTCAATAATAACTCTACCATACACTTTACCAGGTACACTCAACAGACTTATTCCCTATAATTTTTGCACTCTCTTTTGTCCCCTTTGCCTTTATACAAAGGAACAATACACGCTCTCTGCCAATCCCTAGGTACCTTACCCTCTTCCATACATTTATTAAATAATAGCACCAACCACTCCAAAATTATATCCCCACCTGCTTTTAACATTTCTATCTTTATCCCATCAATCCCAGCTGCCTTACCCCTTTCATTCTACCCACTGCTTCACGAACTTCCCTACACCCACAACTGGCTCTTCCACACTCCTACAAGATGTTATTCCTCCTTGCCCTACACACGAAATCACAGCTTCCCTGTCTTCATCAACATTTAACAAATCCTCAAAATATTCTCTCCATCTTCCCGATACCTCTAACTCTCCATTTAATAACTCTCCTCTCCTATTTTTAACTGTCAAATCCATTTGTTCTCTAGGCTTCCTCAACTTATTAATCTCATTCCAAAACTTTTTCTTATTTTCAACAAAATTTGCTGATAACATCTCACCCACTCTCTCATCTGCTCTCTTTTTACATTGCTTCACCACTCTTTTAACCTCTCTTTTTCTCTCCATATACTCTTCCCTCCTTGCATCACTTCTACTTTGTAAAACCTCTCATATGCTAACTTTTTCTCCCTTACTACTCTCTTTACATCATCATTCCACCAATCGCTCCTCTTCCTCCCGCACCCACTCGCCTGTAACCACAAACTTCTGCTGAACACTCTAACACTACATTTTAAATCTACCCCATACATTTTCGACCCCATTTCCTACACTCTCACTAGCCCATCTATCCTCCAATAGTTGTTTATATCTTACCCTAACTGCCTCCTCTTTTAGTTTATAAACCTTCACCTCTCTTTTACTTACTGATTCTATTTTCCTTGTATCCCATCTACCTTTTACTCCCACTGTAGCTATAACTAAAAAGTGATCTGATATATCTGTAGCCCCTCTATAAACATGTACATCCTGAAGTCTACTCAACAGTCTTTTATCTACCAATACATAGTCTAACAAACTACTGTCATTACGCCCTACATCATATCTTGTATACTTATTTATCCTCTTTTTCTTAAAATATGTATTACCTATAACTAAACCCCTTTCTATACAAAGTTCAATCAAAGGGCTCCCATTATCATTTACACCTGGCACCCCAAACTTACCTACTACACCCTCTCTGCATGTTTCTCCCACTTTAGCATTTAGGTCCCCTACCACAATTACTCTCTCATTTGGTTCAAAAGTTCCTATACATTCGCTTAACATCTCCCAAAATCTCTCTCTCTCCTCTACACTCCTCTCTTCTCCAGGTGCATACACGCTTATTATGACCCACTTTTCGCATCCGACCCTTATTTTAATCCACATAATCCTTGAATTTACACATTTATATTCCCTCTTTTTCCTTCCATAACTGATCCTTCAACATTATTGCTACCCCTTCCTTAGCTCTAACTCTCTCAGATACTCCGACTTAATCCCATTTATTTCTCCCCACTGAAACTCGCCTACCCCTTCAGCTTTGTTTCGCTTAGGGCCAGGACATCCAACTTCTTTTCATTCATAACATCGGCAATCATCTCTTTCTTATCATCCGCACTACATCCACGCACATTCAGACAACCCAATTTTATAAAGTTTTTCTTCTTCTCGTTTTTAGTAGATTTGTACAGGAGAAGGGGTTACTAGCCCATTGCTCCCGGCATCTTAGTCGCCTCATACGACACGCATGGCTTACGGAGGAAAGATTCTTTTCCACTTCCCCATGGACAATAGAGAAAATAAAAAGAACAAGAGCTATTAAGAAAAAGAAGAAAAACCTAGATGTGTGTATGTATATATATGCATGTGTATGCCAGTGTAGTGTGACCTAAAGTGTAAGTAGAAGTAGCTAGATATACCTGTTTTCCAGCGTGTTTATGAGACAGAAAAAAGACACCAGCAATCCTACCATCATGTAAAACAGTTTCAGGTTTCTGTTTCACAGTCACCTGGCAGGACGGTAGTACCTCCCTGGGTGGTTGCTGTCTACCAACCTACTACCACTAAAGTACTTTATACAAAAACTATATATTTTATATACACTAGATATTATTACGTACTAGATATATAACATATCTCGTTTTTTTCCACCCCGACACATTATTTAAAACAAATATACGAGTGGTGTTCTCTTCTTGTATTCTCAGGGATGATTAACCGGTTATGGATCATTGCCAAACATCCGTGTCACGAGACACTTGTTTTAAGTGACAAATAAACCACCATCACTTCTGTGCGTGAATAACAGTTTCACTGCTAAAACAATATATTTCCTAAAGGCATCAACTGGAGAGCCGGGAACCTCATTAGCTAAATACACACCCAATTTGGTATATACATTCCTGTCTTATGCTTTCCTCCCTCTCTTGTATTCTCGCTCTTCCCCTATCCCTCTAATTCTCTTCCTCAATTTTACCCTCACGTTAGAGGGAGACAAACCCAGATCGTACAGTATAATAGCCAGCAGTTCCTGAGTCTGGGTGTACAGAGTACACACACTGAGCGCGGTGGACCGACCTGGGGGCCAGACACCCCACGTCCACATAATCACACTCCACTGACCCAGTAGCTGAGGAGACTTGGAGAGGCCGCTGTATCTCTCACCTCAATTTGGGCTGAGTACATTATCACATGCGATTTTTAGTCTTTAACGAGGTTACCGTTAAGTCATATAATTATCCGCTGATTTGAGCTTATGGGTTATCAGCCAAAAGCTCCAATTAGCGGGTAATTATTTGACTGAAACTCTTGTAAAGAAACACTTTGTTCGGTTTTCTGGCGACTACAGTTCCATCACCATCTGGTCGAAGTTACTCGGTCTCTCCTTGGCCTGGTCCTTGTGACTGGTCCTGGTGACTGGTCCTGGTGACTGGTCCTGGTGACTGGTCCTGGTGACTGGTCCTGGTGACTGGTCCTGGTCACTGGTCCTGATCACGGGACCTAACACAGCATTACTATTTAGCAGTTATTTCCGACCCTCTTAGCATCTGACTGCACTTTCTGGATAAATGGGTGTTTTTTTGTATGTGTATGCGTTTAACTTTAAATTACCTATTTTTAGTTACAGGAGCAGAGCAGTACTCGTGGTGTCCCGTCATTAGTAATTTTTTCAACATGTAATATCTTTAAAGTCTCCAAGCCTTCCATTGGTCAGTCACTCTGTGAAGAATAATATTCGAGGATCCCTTCGACTACATTTTTTTTTTCTCAATTTACAACCGTGGTCACTTGTTGTTCTTCTCGCAGCTACTAAGAAGTCTTCTTTAATTTTCATATTCCTTTATAACCTTATTCGTGGTTATATCTCCTTTCTTCTTGGGATCAGCCAGTGTGGACATCTTCAGTGTTAACCTTTCATAATAACTCATACATTTCAGCTTTGGTAGCCATTTTGTAACTCATCTTTTGACCTTTTTCTATTTTATCCACATGTATTTGTTTAGATGTGGGCACCACACAGCTGCTGCATATTCCAATTTTTCCCTATTATTCCTCCTTTATGTTGCAATTTCCAAATTTGTCTTTTTTTTAGAGAACTTTTAAAAAGCTTATTTAAAGTCTAAATAAATACACTCGTCCTTTTCTTGAGCAATTTTCGTGACTTTCGTAACAGATTAATAGATTCGATTCACATTAATTTGCAGACCGGAAACTGAATTGTTCATTATATAGTCAGTTTTTGCTCTCCAAGTATTTTATCCACTTTCCTTTGTTTCCAATAATTTGACAACTCTTGTCAGCTCAGTTAGCCTATACTTTAAAGTCTTCCCGGTCTCCTTAGATATTGTAACTGTGTTTGTCATCTTCCATCGGTCTGTTAATTTACAGTCTTTAAGCAAAATGCTAAAAAAAAAAAAAATCCAAAGTGGAGAGCATAACGTTTCTTCACATTTTTTTATTCTTGTCAGAATTAAGAAGGAATTTCTTTACATTCTCTTTAGTTACTTCAATATCCTTCATTTCAGCTATCTGCTTGGGATTCAGATTCTTTATATTTAAAATATGTTTTGTTGTAAACAGACTGTAACTTTCTATATAATAACTTCACACATTTCTTCCTCTGCTTCAGTTATGTGTGCCTGTCCTTTATTCTTTGTGTTTCATCTTTAACATTTAGTTTGCTTTTTACTAACATGAATAAAAATATTTAGTTGAGCCTCTCTCTTGTCCACTATTTCTTCTAAAAAGTATCTCTCTCCCTTTTATCTTTTATAATTCATTTCTGGTTTATTTGAATATCTGATAAGTCTCTTGATTGGCTAGTTTCCTTCATAAAAGTTCCTTAACCCTGTCTCTGTGTGTGCTAATTACAATGTGTATAAGACAATTGTCAATAGACCCTTGGCTTTATGTGTGTGTGTGTGTGTGTGTGTGTGTGTGTGTGTGTGTAACGCTACACCAAGAACTACTTGGCTTGGGTGTGGTTACAAGGCTCCCAATTTTCCTAGCACACTTGTCGGCCAGGCGGAATGTTCTCTTGTTATTTACTGTCTGGTCTACCATAACGCCAGAGTCTCTCCAGAGAGAGAGACAACCTCTAGTAGTGATGCCTATCTGCGATGCAACATCCTTCTTATGACTCCACGAGGTCAGTAGTCTTCCCCTGCAGGAATGATAAGCCATTCTTCTCGTGTCTGCAACAGAGCTTTGCTTTTATAAGCCAGACAAGCAAAACGAGCATAGTAAGACAGGCAAGGGAGCAAGAAACATATTGGGAAGATCAGCAGTGGCGAAGTTAATAGTGACAGTAATGGTAACTGTAATATTAGTAGTAGTAGTAGTAGTTGAAGCACAGTTCCAAGAGGAATGTTAAAAAATTATAACTTGAAAAGCAGTAACTCTCCTCCGTTTGACTATCTCAAGGAAGTCTGGTTATTCCTATATTTCTCATGTGTGGACTCGAACAATATTTCCTTTGTGTTGCTCAAAATTTTCTCGCTGCCGAGATACAATTCGAGGTTAAATGGATATTTTCCTTTGTGCCTGAGGGTCTTATTTCCGGGTGTATGAAGTCGCTATTACTCCTGCCACCCAGAAGGCAGCCATCACTTTGAAGAACGGCAGCCTGGATGTCCTACCACTTGACACCCGTCGATCCGTCTGCCACTTGACATCCGTCGATCCGTCTGCCACTCCGTCAGTCATTCTCATGGCCCACTAGTACTCCCATCCATCAGTCTATCTGTGGATCCATATATCCATCAATCCATCAGTATTTCCACCCACTTATTCGTTCGTCCGCCCATCCACGTATCTCCCACTCACTCTCGACCATTATATCCCTCGTCTATCTCTTCTTCCTGCAACTTTTTTCTCCATACCATATCTCACTCCTTGTTATCTTTCCAATACTGACATTGCTTAACCGAACCATATAAACAAAATGTATCCCGTTGCAGCCGCTGAGACTCAACGCTCAGTGAGTAATGAGGCAGGAATTACCTTCTGTTATGTCACGTCACTGACGAAGTGGTGAGAAGTTATGTCACTGTTACATGCTGAAAACTGATTGATTAAGTATGAGATGATTAATTTTGAGCTTTATATCTATCCATTCATATATATATATATATATATATATATATATATATATATATATATATATATATATATATATATATATATATATATATATCTCCACCCTCTCTACCTCTTCTTCCCCTCCTCAACGCTGGGTGGTGGCGGTGTCTGTGGTTCGTGCCTAGGGGTAGGGGAATCTCTTCTCTGGGAAGGGTCTCACGCTCACCACAGGGTGCTTGCTTGTCTAAGAACCCAGTATTTCTTTTAGCATAAATAATAAGGATATTTCCCCTTTCGTCTAAATTTGCTCACACTCCTGGCTTACTACTCAGAACGTTTTATGAACACTGAGTGCGGAATGATATTTTTTAAATATTTTACTTGCGTTGTGATTGGGTTTTGTGTAACTGAGATTGAATTGGTCACGTTTTTGTATTTTTTTTTATAAAGTTATAAACGGAATATGTTTAAAGTCCTGAATAACAGGATAACGAAAAGGTTCTGTTCTCTTAAAAATGCATTAGAACAACATTCTCTTTCTCTCTCTCTTTATCCTTATATATATATGTCGTGCCGAATAGGTAAAACTGGTCAGTTAGCAAGAACTCATTTAAAATTAAGTCCTTTCTAACATTTTCTCTTTTACGTTTAAAGATATATTTTTTTCCATTTATGTTAATGTAAGAATTTATAATAAGGACTTAATTTTAAATGAGTTCTTGCTAATTGGCCAGTTTTACTAATCTATGACA
Source organism: Cherax destructor (assembly GCA_009830355.1). Lineage (NCBI taxonomy): Eukaryota > Metazoa > Arthropoda > Malacostraca > Decapoda > Parastacidae > Cherax > Cherax destructor. The sequence continues at coordinate 21,767 of WNWK01005808.1, read as the reverse complement.
TATATATATATATATATATATATATATATATATATATATATATATATATATATATATATTATATATATATATATATATATATATATATATATATATATATATATATATATATATATATATATATATATATATATATATATGGTACATTGTTGGTAAGAATAATAATGTTAGATAAATGGACACATGGTAACTAATGAGACATTGTGGATACGGTGTTCGCTTTTGCCTGCTATAAATCGGTGACTACGATTCCTTTTTGCGTCTCCCTCACTATGAAAGGAGGGGGGGGGGCGAGAATAGAGCCTTCACCCGTCCCTGCGCTCAATGATGTACATGGGTTGCGCACTTCCTGACCCTGCACTCAATGATGTACACGGGTTGAGCACTTCCTGACCCTGCGCTCAGTGATGTACACGGGTTGAGCACTTCCTGACCCTGTACACGGCTGAACACTTCATGATCCTGTGCTCAGTGACTTACACTTACCATTAAGTCAACTGAAATTCTTAGGTTGGTAGCGTTTCTGTTTTACAAACCTTGTTTTCGTTCTTGACAACCTTGTATAAAGAGGTCGCATCCACAATGCCTCGGAAGCCACCCCTCTCTTTGTATATATTCTGCATAGTATACTTCTCGTAATGTATATGTTCTCATATCGGCAGAGTATATGCACTCGGAGGGATGTATATCTCAGTATGAGCACACTTTGAGTTAATTTTAACCCCTGTGTGGGGGTTAAATGTATTCTTAGACTAGTGGTGCCTAGGTAACATGCAACCTTAACAACCCTCGTGCAGTCGATCGTCTTGAAACTTAGGAAGACCATGAAACCATGCATTTCCTCTTAAATTTTTCTTCACATTAATTAACATTCTGAATGGGAAACTCAAGACGACGTTTCGTTTCGGTCCTCAGCAACAATAAACAAACAAGAGATGTAACTTGCTAACGATCAGAGACCCAACTGAAGAGTCTAGATTCTCTCCCTAAAGTGTGAATTAATATTAAACCGTTCCAGTCACTTTATTGTGGCTTTAATTCTTTATATCATTTTCTTTAAAATAAAAAAATCCTTGTCAGTATCGCGACTTTTAGTCTGAAAATCTTTTTACTCAATCAGTTTCTCCTCGGAAATAAGTCTGAACTTTACTCTTTAAATATATTTCACTGGAAAAATACTTCTGACTGAAATTAAATTGATCCAAATAATTGCTAAATAGTCTTGTGAATGTTTTACTGTTGTTTTGTGTACAGTTACTCTAGTAATTAAAAATAGAAAACACGTGGGTGCATTCATGTGCTTAGAGACACACATTCATGTGCTTAGAGACACACATTCATGTGCTTAGAGACACACATTCATGTGCTTAGAGACACACATTCATGTGCTTAGAGACACACATTCATGTACTTTGAGACACACATTCATGTGCTTAGAGACACACATTCATGTGCTTTGAGACACACATTCATGTGCTTAGAGACACACATTCATGTGCTTTGAGACACATTCATGTGCTTTGAGACACACATTCATGTGCTTTGAGACACACATTCATGTGCTTTGAGACACACATGTGCTTTGAGACACACATGTGCTTTGAGACACACATTCATGTGCTTTGAGACACACATTCATTTGCTTTGAGACACACATTCATGTGCTTTGAGACACACATTCATGTGCTTTGAGACACACATTCATGTGCTTTGAGACACACATTCATGTGCTTTGAGACACACATTCATGTGCTTTGAGACACACATTCATGTGCTTTGAGACACACATTCATGTGCTTTGAGACACACATTCATGTGCTTTGAGACACACATTCATGTGCTTTGAGACACACATTCATGTGCTTTGAGACACACATTCATGTGCTTTGAGACACACATTCATGTGCTTTGAGACACACATTCATGTGCTTTGAGACACACATTCATGTGCTTTGAGACACACATTCATGTGCTTTGAGACACACATTCATGTGCTTTGAGACACACATTCATGTGCTTTGAGACACACATTCATGTGCTTTGAGACACACATTCATGTGCTTTGAGACACACATTCATGTGCTTTGAGACACACATTCATGTGCTTTGAGACACACATTCATGTGCTTTGAGACACACATTCATGTGCTTTGAGACACACATTCATGTGCTTAGAGACACACATTCATGTGCTTAGAGACACACATTCAGAGAAATTGGAAGAAGAGGCAAGAGAAGCACATTTTATATGTTAGAGACATACAGTGTTTTACTCGTAGGAGGCCCCGAGTTATCGTTTACTACAGACATAATATACAAACAAGACGGTTGCAACTATGGGAGTCCCACCTCGGGGCCTCCTACGAGTGAAACACCCTGTATAATGAACACCACGAGTTCTCTACATGTATTATCTGCGAAGTTTCCTCTTTTGTCTCTTTTTGCTACTAATTATATTTCTTCTTTACTGAAAGCACATAAAACTAAGTTGCGTGGAGCAGTAGGCCTCCTGCAGTGTATACCGGGTTAGGCAGCACTTCACTGGGAAAGTTGTAACCGTCTCTAACATAAAAAAAATGTGCTGTTCTTGTCTCTTCTTCCTATTCCTCTAAAGATATGTATATATAAGCACATGAAAGAGCTCAGGTAAAACTGGTCAATTAGCAAGTACTCATTTAAAATTGAGTCCTTTCTAAAATTTTCTCTTATACGTTTAAAGATATATATTTTTTTTCATTTATGTTAATGTAAAAATTAATAATTTTGTACCAAAAGAAACTTAGAAAACTTACCTAACCTTATTATAACAAGCGCAATTTAATTTAGCGTAACCCAACTAAATATATTTTAGATACGTTTACAATAATTTAATAATAAACAAACACAATAAAATATACTTTTTTCGTTAGGTTCAGAAGGGTTTTTGCGAAATTTTTGCATACACAAATTTTCGCTTGTCTTGTATGGCAAGAAGAGCGTTGCTATTTAAGCCAAAATCGCAAGTTTTACCTAATCGGCACGACATATATATATATATATATATATATTATTACAATAGATAACCACATTAAATTACTATAATTTTTTTAAAAGAGGATTGTGTATATAGTATGTGATACTGATAATTACAAAAATAATAATGTAAAATTATTGTAGACCCTCATTCACTGACTATGTGAAATTAATAATATATCGATGAGTCTGAATAATTGTATAATTATTATAGGTAACCGTATACAGCTTTAAAAAGGCAAAGATTAAATAATTGTTGATAATATTTTTGTTTATGAAAAAAAATTCTAAACTCAGCTGCGGGTTGATGTGCCTTGAAGAGCTCCTCAAGAATTTTATTGCATTTTTACGACGCTGAAGACGAACTTTTTTTTAATTGGGGTTCATCTGTCTATCTATCTATCTACACACACACACACACACACACACACACACACACACACACACACACTACAATGGATCAGGGAATACCTGTCAGGAAGACAGCAGCGAGTCATGGTACGTGGTGAAGTGTCAGAGTGGGCTCCGGTAACGAGCGGGGTTCCACAGGGGTCAGTCCTGGGACCAGTGCTGTTTCTGGTATTTGTGAACGACATGACGGAAGGAATAGACTCCGAAGTGTCCATGTTTGCAGATGATGTGAAGTTGATGAGAATAATTCAGTCGGACGAGGACCAGGCAGAACTACAAAGGGATCTGGACAGGCTGCAAGCCTGGTCCAGCAATTGGCTCCTGGAGTTCAACCCCACCAAGTGCAAAGTCATGAAGATTGGGGAAGGGCAAAGAAGACCGCAGACGGAGTACAGCCTAGGGGGGCCAGAGACTGCAAACCTCAATCAAGGAAAAAGACCTTGAGGTGAGTATAACACCAGGTACATCTCCTGAGGCGCACATCAACCAAATAACTGCTGCAGCATATGGGCGCATAGCAAACCTAAGAACAGCATTCCCACATCTTAATAAAGAATCGTTCAGGACCCTGTACACTGTGTACGTTAGGCCCATACTGGAGTATGTAGCACCAGTTTGGAACCCACACCTTGCCAAGCACGTGAAGAAGCTCGAGAAAGTGCAAAGGTTTGCAACAAGACTAGTCCCGGAGCTAAGGGGTATGTCCTACGAGGAGAGGTTAAGGGAAATCGACCTGACGACACTGGAGGACAGGAGAGATAGGGGGAACATGATAACAACATATAACATACTGAGAGGAATTGACAAAGTGGACAGACAGAATGTTCCAGAGATGGGACACAGCAACAAGGGGACACAGTTGGAAGTTGAAGACTCAGATGAATCACAGGGATGTTAGGAAGTATTTCTTCTGTCACAGAGTGGTCGGGAAGTGGAATAGTTTAGGAAGTGATGTAGTGGAGGCAGGCTCCATACATAGCTTTAAGAAGAGGTATGATAAAGCTCATGGCGCAGGGAGAGTGACCCAGTAGCGGCCAGTGAAGAGGCGGGGCCAGGAGCTGTGACTCGACCCCTGCATCCACAACAACTAGGTGAGTACACACACATATATATATACTATATATAATAGCTTCACTCTGAAAGCAAGGCCGAAGCTTTCAAGATTATCTTCAAAGAACATCCAGCGAAGTTATGAGTGACTTTTTGGATGCTAATTCATCCATCATCTGAATTTAGAAATGTATTTCAGTAATTCTGCCATGATGATTTAATATTTAATATTATTCTAATACAGTTTAAGATTGTGACGATGAAACATCCTCCGACACGTCAATCAGAAATGTTTTTCATTTATGATTACCTATATTTTTCAGGCTGTGTGTATATCCTTCGTCCATCATGCTAATGTGGGTAATGTACACATTTCGGTTGTAGTGTGCAGAGTCAGTCATCTTCCTGAAGGGTAACATGGAGTCTTTTCTACTGTATCATATATCTGGCTACATTAGTGCTTAATATCAACCAGTAAATTAATATAAAATAAGCCAAATCCAAGCAGTTTTAGACCCCCCAAAAATAGCTTTTCCAAACATTCACTCATAACCCTCGCTCTTCTATCTACTCGTGACTTGTAAACCAGTCCTGAAAATATAGTTACCTGCAGACTACTGGAAAATGTCGATTCACCAGACCAAAAGGTTGTCTGTCCCTCGCTGAACACTCAAATAAGTCTTGGGAATAATAGTCTCAACCTGGATCTTTTAGTAGGAAAGCTGGCCAGCCCTCCGCGCAGAGTTTTAAACCACAGACTGAGACTCTTTACTCCGAGGTGATGTTCATTAGTAAAACGATGACTTCAGTCACATCCTGATTTTCCAACTCTTGCATTCCCCATCGGCAGTGTGACCAAGACTGACAGCTAATGTAAAATCAAATAACTTAAGGAAGTCCACGAGTGCCACAAAACCTGGTGACCCTTAGTCAAAGACTGAAAGGAATGTTTATCCTATGGTCCATTTCTACCTATAGAAGGAACTGGCATATCGCAGCTACCACTCTATGGGAAAACCGTTTTGCTGTCATATTTCTAGTAACGAATCTAAATAACAGCAGGGACTGTGTTTATCACAGGCGACAAAGGAAGTGGTTCATTTCCTTATCTCGCGTCTGCAGCAAAGACGAAGTGAGACTAGGCATTACCAGACATACTTTAACAAAAAAAAAAAAAATAACAGGGGAATGACTGAAAGCACGGAAATTCCGACAAAACACATCATTCAACTAACAATAAACATCACAGACATGTAACTTAACTGGTATTTATATTGTTTGCGAAGCTACCACATTAACTGGCGACTTTGCAAATCCAAATGACGACACTAACACTAATATTTACAAATCCTTTGTAAAATATGTTATTTCACTATATAAAGGCTTCACTTCCACAGACCTAAACAGTATATGCTACAAGAACCAATCCCAAACCTCCAGCCCCCCCCCAGTGCTTGCATAAACAAGGGAACCTACATTCTCACATCATATATTAGAAGAAAGTTTGAACCAGCGTTAAAATACCAGATAGAGCTTGACAATGTTTATAAGCCTCACATAAATCAAAAGATTTTCCCAGAATACATCATCTCTGGCCTCACTTGTGCTGGAAACGACTGCCAACAGCTGTACTTAAGTCTTGACTCCACCTGGAAAGATGACCCACAAATTATTAAATTTCCCTTTTTTGCACAGTTTCCTCAGAAGACGTGAGAACCAGTGTCAGATTTTTAAAAGATCTCACTTGGTGCTGCCTAGGAGTGATGAGAAAGATAGTTAAGAAGGATAAGAAACAATTGAGACAAATGCACTCTAATAATGTATGATTTTGTCAATGAAAAGATAGTTTCAGAAGAAACTCAAAAATTTAAATTAAAATTTCTGTTTTCAGTCATCACCATTACTCACATTCTAATCTCTCTTAGTTTATATCCTTCCAACCTCTATTAATTCCTTTCCCGTGTCTGCCATCTCTATACTATATACCCCTTCAACATTCCGTGCCTATATGGACTGCCTTAAATATCTAGCCCCTTTCAACCCTCTCCATCCCCGCCCCCCTTTAATCCTCTTAAATCGACAGCCTACAACAGCCACTTTCTCCACCTTCACAATCCTAAATGAAACTGAGCACAATTCCTGTACGTTCCTTGATGGAACACCATTCTGTTCCTCACCTAACCAGGCAGCTTTTTGTACTCCCTCTGCAGTTAAGCTGTTGTATCTGCACTCCACCTACCTTCTAATTAGAGCGCCTGCTGCGGTTTCCATATTCACCCCTAGCAGATCCGGTTGCTGCATCACTTTTTCACGTAAGTGGACCATCACTGCCCCTCATCAACTCTCCTGAAACCACTAGACCACTGCTTTACTTTCCTGAGACCACTGGACAACCAGCTCACGTTCTCTCCAGGGACTACTAGATCACCCACTTTCCTGGGACCACTAGACCCCCTACCTGATTTTCCTGGGACAACTGGAAAACCTCACTTTCCTGGGACCAGCAGAAAATCCCTATATCCAGGGACCATTTGACCACCACCTCCACTACCATTTTTGTATCACATAAAAAATATGATTAATTACAAGAGTACAGCAGCCACCCCACTTCTACGTACCCTCTCCCCTAGGCACACCACCCAACCCCACTCGTACCTACCCGATCCCCTACCCACCCCACCAAACTTCACTCCTACCCACACCACCCAACCTCACCCCATCCATCCCTATCACACTACCCGCCTCCTAATTAGTAGTTAGTGACTGATGGCTCCTCTTCCACACACCCGAAGCGAGCACACACCTCTTGCTCTTCCTTTGCTTCTGCTTTTGACGTGTTCCCTCTTTCCTTTCCCCCACTTTCCTTCCCCACTCTCTCTCAGGTGTGCCGCGTAGCTCGCTGGTGAGAGCAATCAACTCTCAAAGGCACTATCCCGGGTTAGATTCCTAGGCACGGAGAAACGTTTGGGCAAGTTTTTTTTCTTACACCCCTGACACCTGTGTGTCACCCCACTGTTGTGGGTGGCAGCCAGGAAAATATGTGTTGGAAAACTGCCGTCCAGCTGTAAGTATTCAAGTGGTGGTAAGGTAGAAGAGTACCAAACGATGTTAACTCATAAAACGTTTAACTTTTTCATTTTTTCTTTTCTTTTACTCATCTTCTCTTCTTCTCTTTTTCTCTCTCTCTCTCTCTCTGTGTTTTTTCCCCATCTGTCTCCTTCCTGGATTCCTACTTTTTATTTCTCTTCTTCCACTTCTTCCCTTTTCCTCTCCCCTATTCCTCTTTCCCTCTCAACTTTTCTATCTCTCCTTTCCCCTTCACTTCTTATTCTTTCTCCTCTTGTTCACTTCTCTTGCCTGCCTTCTCACCTCTTCCCCTCTCTCTTCTCCAATCCTTTCATCCCCATCCCCTTTTCCCCTTCCCCTTCTTTCCCTACTTCGGCTTTCCCTTTCCCCTTTCCTTTCTTCCACTTTCCCTTCTTCTCTCCCTCCAGTAACCAGGTAGTAATCACGAAAATAGAGCAACGTTCTGCCTCTATAATGTTCAATAGTGTATTTTCATATTCTCTAAGTTATTATTCAGTGTCTATTACTGAAACACACACACACACGCACGCAAAGAAGAAAGACCTTGGAGTGAGTATAACGCCAAGCACGTCTCCGGAGGCACACATCAACCAGATAACTGCGGCAGCATATGGGCGACTGGCAAACCTAAGATCAGCGTTCCGTTACCTTAACAAGGAATCGTTCAAGACACTGTATACCGTGTACGTCAGACCCATACTAGAATATGCAGCACCAGTCTGGAACCCACACCTGGTCAAGCACGTAAAGAAACTAGAGAAAGTGCAAAGGTTTGCGACAAGGTTAGTTCCACAACTCAGGGGTCTGTCTTATGAAGAAAAGTTGAGGGAAATAGGACTAACAACACTGGAGGAAAGAAGGGTCAGAGGAGACATGATAACGACATACAAAATACTGCGGGGAATTGACAAGGTAGACAGTGACAGGATGTTCCAGAGAGGGAACACAGAAACAAGGGGACACAACTGGAAGCTGAAGACTCAGATGAGTCAAAGGGATGTTAGGAAGCATTTCTTCAGCCACAGAGTAGTCAGGAAGTGGAATAGTCTAGAGAAAGATATAGTGGAGGCAGGAACCATACATAGTTTTAAGACAAGGTATGATAAAGCTCATGGAGCAGGGAGAGCAGAGATCCAGTAGCAGACAGCGAAGAGGCGGGCCAGGAGCTGAGTATCGACCCCTGCAACCACAATTAGGTGAGTACAATTAGGTGAATTAGGTGAGTACACAGCCCCGGTGGCCTGATGGCTAAAGCTCTCGCCTGATGCATGGAGTGCCCGGGTTCAATTCCCGGCGGGGCGGAAACATTTCGAAGTGTTTCCTTACACACACACACACACACACACACACACACACACACGCACACACATACATACAACAGGCCTAGTGTCAAATCGACATGTGCCTAGGACAAAATGGTAACTAACTAACAACACACACACACACACACACCTGTTAGAGTTGTCAGGAAGTTAGGTATAAAGGCAGAATCCATACATAGCTTTAAGAAGAGGTACGATAAGGCTCTTGGAGCAGGGAGAGAATGGACCTAGTAGAGACTAGCAAAGAAGCGATGTCAGGAGCCGTGACTCGACCCCTACAACCACAATTAGTTGAGTACAATTAGGTGAGTACACTCAGCCCATACAATCACACCCACATACACGCCCCGATGGCATGGTGGCTAGCGCTTCACGCACGGAGGGCCCGGGTTCAATTCCCGGCTGGGCCGAAACATTTCGAAGTGTTTTCTTACACACACACATACACACACACACACACACACACACATACAGACACACACACACACACACACACACACGGGGCCAGGAGCTATGTCTCGACCCCTGCAACCACAACTAGGTGAGTACACACACATATATATATATATATATATATATATATATATATATATATATATACAACAGGCCTAGTGTCTAATCGACATGTGCCTAAGACAAAATGGTAACTAACAGGCTAAGTGTCTGTCAACAAGTGCCTTTGACAACAGGTAACTAACGTACGCACGCGTGCGCACGCGCGTCATTACTTAGAACAGAGCCATGTAATTCATTGAAGAGGAAAACAGAAAACAAAATAATAAAGCTAACGAATATGTGTTCAATAATCTTTTACCTCGACTACTTAACTTTCCACCTTCACGACCTCTTCCTACTTTTCCTCTTTCTCCTCCTCTTCCTCCTTTTCCTTATCCTCCTCTTCATCTTCCTCCTTCTCTTCTTCCTCCTCTCAAAAGGAGAGGGGGGGGGTGAACCTTCATGCTAATAAAGTCTCTTGATCTAAGGAAACTGAGATGCCCTCCCTTTCCTTGGATCAGATATAATTACCTCTCACTCTCCCCCCCCTCTCACATAAACATACGTATTATAATACAATTAATTTAACTTGTGTCAACTGGTCAGAAGGAAAATAATTTGTCAGCGAGCGAAGTATTCAAATGTATATCACTTTTAAAAGTATTTTAAATTCTTTATTAGATGATCCAAATCCGCCACTCATAAAAAATGAGAATTACATTTAAAAATGCCACTTACCAGGATTTTTTTTATACGCAGCATTAATCAAAGATTATTCACTTTGCAAATGTGAAATTATTCATAATTTTTTTCCTAGATATATTCCAAAAAAAAAAATCTAAAAATTAAAAATGCGTCAAATAAAATCAGAATTATGGCGAGAATAAATCGCTCTTTTGGTCTACGGTTTCAAATGAGATTAAAAACCTTATCTGGTATTAAGTTTGTGTATAGTGAGGTGGGAGATATTCCACTCCCTCATTAGTGCTTTGGATCTCCAACCTCCACCCCCCATTCCCCTGCCCCTTCCCAAGTCCCTTCCCCTGCCCCTTCCCAAGCCCCTTCCCAAGCCCCTTCCCCTGCCCCTGTCCCTCCTCTCTAATAAAAGAGAAAAATGGATCCCAAATTACCCACCAGGGGACTAAAGTGTCTTATCTGAAAGGAAAACCTTCATTTATAACTGAATATTAGTGTCATTGAAACCGTCCACCCGCTCTACCCTCTTAGTTTCTCTTTGTATATATGAATATATACATCTGTGTATGTATGCACATGTTGTTCTACATATTGTGAAATCACATGCTTACTGTGATCTTATTGCATATATATATATATATATTTTTTTTTTTCAACAAGTCGGCCGTCTCCCACCGAGGCAGGGTGGCCCAAAAAGAAAGAAAATCCCCAAAAAGAAAATACTTTCATCATCATTCAACACTTTCACCACACTCACTGTCTTTGCAGAGGAGCTCAGATACTACAGCTGAGAATTGTCCATCCCAGCTGTCACTATCCCAGACCCCTCCTTTAAAGTGCAGGCATTGTACTTCCCATTTCCAGGACTCAAGTCCAACTAAATCAATTAACTGGTTTCCCTGAATCCCTTCACAAAATGTTACCCTGCTCACACTCCAACAGATCGTCATGTCCCAAAAACCATTCGTCTTCATTCACTCCAATCTAACACGCTCACACATGCTTGCTGGAAGTCTAAGCCCCTCGCCCACAATACCTCCTTTACCCCTTCCCTCCAACCTTTTCTAGGACGACCCCTACCCCGCCTTCCTTCCCCTACAGATTTATACGCTCTCCAAGTCATTCTACTTTGATCCATTCTCTCTAAATGACCAAACCACCTCAACAACCCCTCTTCAGCCCTCTGACAAATACTTTTAGTAACTCCACACCTTCTCCTAATTTCCACATTCCGAATTTTCTGCATAATATTTACACCACACATTGCCCTTAGACAGGACATCTCTACTGCCTCCAGCCTCCTCCTCGCTGCAGCATTTGCAACCCATGCTTCACATCCATATAAGAGTGTTGGTACCACTATACTTTCGTACATTCCCTTCTTTGCCTCCATGGATAACGTTTTTTGTCTCCACAGATACCTCAACGCACCACTCACCTTTTTTCCTTCATCAATTCTATGGTTAACCTCATCCTTCATAAACCCATCCGCTGACACGACAACTCCCAAATATCTGAAAACATTTACTTCTTCCATAATCCCTCTCTCCAATGTGATATCCAATTTTTCTTTATTTAAATCGTTTGATACCCTCATCACCTTACTCTTATCTATGTTCACTTTTAACTTTCTACCTTTACACACTCTCCCAAACTCGTCCACTAACCTTTGCAACTTTTCTTTAGAATCTCCCATAAGCACAGTATCATCAGCAAAAAGTAACTGTGTCAACTCCTTTTGCATTTAATTCTCCCACCCCTCCCCAACACCCTAGCATTTACTTTTACAACCCCATCTATAAATATATTAAACAACCATGGTGACATTACACATCCCTGTCTAAGACCTACTTTTACCGTGAAGTAATCTCCCTCTCTCCTACACACCCTAACCTGAGCCTCACTATCCTCATAAAAACTATTTACAGCCTTCAGTAACTTACTACCTATTCCATACACTTGCAACATTTGCCACATTGCTCCCCTATCCACTCTATCATATGCCTTTTCTAAATCCATAAATGCAATGAAAACTTCTCTACCTTTATCTAAATACTGTTCACATATATGCTTCACTGTAAACACTTGATCTACACATCCCCTACCCACTCTAAAGCCTCCTTGCTCATCTGCAATCCTACTCTCTGTCTTACCTCTAATTCTTTCAATAATAACCCTGCCATACACTTTACCTGGTATACTCAGTAAACTTATTCCCCTATAATTTTTACACTCTTTTATCCCCCTTCCCTTTATATAAAGGAACTATACATGCTCGCTGCCAATCCCTAGGTACCTTCCCCTCTTTCATACATTTATTAAACAAAAATACCAACCACTCCAGCACTATATCCCCCCCTGCTTTTAACATTTCTGTCATGATTCCGTCAATTCCAGCTGCTTTGCCCCCTTTCATTCTACGTAATGCCTCACGCACCTCCCCCACACTCACATCCTGCTCTTCTTCACTCCTAAACGATGTTGTACCTCCCTGGCCAGTACATGAAATTACCGCCTCCATTTTTTCATCGACATTTAAAAGTTCCTCAAAATATTCCCGCCATCTACCCAATACCTCCAGCTCCCCATCTACTAACTCCCTTACTCTGTTTTTAACTGACAAATCCATTCGTTCCCTAGGCTTTCTTACCTTGTTTATCTCACTCCAAAAAAATTTCTTGTTTTCAGCAAAATTTCCTGACAGAGCCTCTCCCATTCTTTCATCCGCTCTTCTTTTGCACTCTCTCACCACTCTCTTCACCTTTCTTTTACTCTCCATATACTCTGCTCTTCTATTAACACTTCTGTTTTGTAAAAACCTCTCAAAAGCTATCTTTACTTCTTCATTCCACCACTCACTCCTCTTTCCTCCTGCACCCACCCTCCTATAGCCACAAACTTCTGCCCCACTTTCTAATACTGCATTTTTAAAACTATCCCAACTCTCTTCAACCCCCCCCACTACTCATACTTGCACTAGCCCACCTTTCTGCCAATAGTTGCTTATATTTCACCCTAACTTTCTCCTCCCTTAGTTTATACACTTTTACCTCTCTCTTACTTGCTGTTGCCATTTTCTTTTTACTCTAACTGTAGCTACAACCAAATAATGATCTGATATATCCGTTGTCCCTCTATAAACATGTACATCCTGAAGCCTACCCATCAACCTTTTATCCACCAATACATAATCCAACAAACTACTTTCCTTACGTGCTATATCATACCTTGTATATTTATTTATGCTCTTTTTCATAAAATATGTATTACTTATTACCAAACCTCTTTCTACACATAGCTCAATTAATGGTTCCCCATTTACATTTACCCCTGGCACCCCAAATTTACCTACTACTCCCTCCACAACATTTTTACCCACTTTATCATTAAGATCCCCAACCACAAATACTCTCTCACTTGGTTCAAAACTCCCCACACACTCACTCAACATTTCCCAAAATCTCTCTCTCTCCTCTACACTTCTCTCTTCTCCAGGTGCATAAACACTTACTATAACCCACTTTTCACATCCAACCTTTATTTTACTCCACATAATCCTTGAATTTATACATTTATATTCCTTCTTTACCTGCCATAACTGATTATTCAACATTATTGCCACTCCTTCTTTAGCTCTAACTCTATTTGAAACCCCTGACCTAATCCCATTTATTTCTCCCCACTGAAACTCTCCTACGTCCACAGCAGGACTCGAACCTGCAAACTCTGTATCGTAGTACACAGTACTTTACCACGGAGCTTGACCGTGGTCCTGCTGTGGACGTAGAGACAATGTTTGTAAATAATTTCGCCTGTTTGCGAATTGTATGTATAAGTTATATGTATATATATATATATATATATATATATATATATATATATATATATATATATATATATATATATATATATATATATATATATATGTCGTGCCGATTAGGTAAAACTTGCGATTTTGGCTTAAATAGCAACGCTCACCTTGCCATATAAGACAAGTGAAAATTTGTGTATGCAATAATTTCGCCAAAATCATTCTGAACATAACGAAAAAATATATTTCATTGTGTTTGTTTATTATTAAATTAATTTTAACGTATCTAAAATATATTTAGTTGGGTTAGGATAAATTAAATTGCGCTTGTTGTAATAAGGTTAGGTAGGTTTTCAAAGTTTCTCTTGGTACAAAATTATAAATTCTTACATTAACATAAATGAAAAAATATATATTTAAACGTATAAGAGAAAATTTTAGAAAGGACTTAATTTTAGATGAGTTCTTGCTAATTGACCAGTTTTACCTAATCGGCACGACATATATATATATATATATATATATATATATATATATATATATATATATATATATATATATATATATATATATATATATATATTTACACTATCACCACACACATACATAATCACTGTCTTTGCAGAGGAGCTCAGATACGACAGCTGAGAATTGTCCCTCCCATTTGTCACTATCCCAGACCCCTCCTTTAAAGTGCAGGCATTGTACTTCCCATTTCCAGGACTCAAGTCCAACTAAATCAATTAACTGGTTTCCTGAATCCCTTCACACAATGTTACCCTGCTCACACTCCAATAGATCGTCATGTCCCAAAAACCATTCGTCTCCATTCACTCCTATCTAACACGCTCACACATGCTTGCTGGAAGTCCAAGCCCCTCGCCCACAATACCTCCTTTACCCTTCCCTCCAACCTTTTCTAGGACGACCCCTACCCGCCTTCCTTCCCTACAGATTTATACGCTCTCCAAGTCATTCTACTTTGATCCATTCTCTCTAAATGACCAAACCACCTCAACAACCCCTCTTCAGCCCTCTGACAAATACTTTTAGTAACTCCACACCTTCTCCTAATTTCCACATTCCGAATTTTCTGCATAATATTTACACCACACATTGCCCTTAGACAGGACATCTCCACTGCCTCCAGCCTCCTATATTATATATATATATAATATATATATATATATATATATATATATATATATATATATATATATATATATATATATATATATATATATATATATATATATTATATATAATGTGTGTGTGTGCGCGAAAATTGGAGACTATCCTATAAATATACAGTTCACTACATCTGTCTTTCAACAACATTAACAGTTTCAAATACTGAAACAAAATCGCCACAGTGTGTTTGTCGGGACCGGGAAATTAATTTTATACACAATGTGAATGTGTACACAATTTTTTCCCCCTGGCCTTTCAGAGTCTTATTATTGAATTATATGTATGTGTACTGGAGAACAAAACAATTATACGTCGCTGCTAGCATGCACTGATTTTATGAAATTATTACTATCGTATTGAGTACTTTTATATTACAAATTATTTTTATTATTTGAAGTTGTAGTATTACATTTATTATTATTAGTTTTCCTTTTTTTATTATAACTGTCATAATCATCATACGATTGTTTGATTGCACTTACTACAGTAGTAACTCTCAGCTCCCATCATCGTGAGTCGAAGGTTACGTTGTCTAAAATGACTGTAAGACTTGATACACGAGACCAAGAATTCGTACAGAATTTGTACAGTTGTCTGCACTATTATACGCCGTGGTTACTGAAATTAATCCAGGCTGTTGTGGTATTTAATCCCTTCAGGACGATAACCTGAATTGCCTTCAGTGAATTGTACTAATCTCTGCTTTTTGACTCAGTAGGAGATTAAAACTGTTATTGTTTATTATCATAGATAAGGTTAATGCTCATTTGTGTTCTAAAATAAAAATCAACAAAGTTTTTGTTGCTGAAATATAAGTCTTGAGTATATTCCAGATCATTGTATATATTCTTGGAGTGTTTTTTCAACGTGTATGAACTGAGAACAAGTGTGTATGTACACAGAGGGGGAGTATATTTCATATGTAAACTGTGAGAGTGTACTTTAATCCTCGTTTTAGGAAAGAAAATTTGTTGGTTGCATAATGACCTATTGACTCAGGTGAAAACTGATGACTAATTGTTAATTCATAACTACCTCAATACTGAGTCATTCTGGTGATATCTTTTGACTGTGTCGTAGAACCCAGCTTCTGGGTTGACACTTGCTGAATAATACTCCCCAGCTGTTATCTGATGAACACTTCTCATATGAAACATTGTGAACACTTCATATCTGATAAATTGTTAATACTTCTTATATAATAAATTCTGAATAGTTCTCCTCAAATAACTTTTGAACACTTTTCCTTACCAAAAATCTTATTTTACAAAATGCTGAGTCTTCCCAAATAATTTTGTGGACCAAGTGATGCCTCTTGAGAAACATCTCCAATTAGTTTCTTGAAAGATTAAATCACATATATCCTGAAATCGATATTTCAAGAGGTGCAAATACGCTATTGAAAATTTTATCCAGAAGTTACTGCAGCAAGGAGAGTCAGTTGCAAGGTCAACACAGTGATGCTTCAGGGAATATGTTGGTACACAGCAACCATCCATGGAGGTACTACCATCCCGCCAAACGTACACGTAGCACGAAAGTAGAGAGCAACTATCCAGGGAGATAACAGTGCTTTGCCTTTGCCACTGATATTACTTACATTTTACCTGACATCTATTCCGTGGATCACTGCGGCCCGGTCCTGGCCCAGGACTACTGCTAGCCAGCAGTAGTCCAGCGTAGGCACCACTGTCCTGCTGATCAGAATTTAACTAACGGAACTTAACAAGTTCCACCTTGAAGAGAGCAAAACGTGTAAAATAAATTAATAAAATATACTGAACTGGGGCTTTTTTTTTTTTTTTTTTTTTTAACTTTACCGTGATCATATAAGGTGGTCAGTTCATAACCAATCCGCAGCTTGTAGATGAGACGTTTCCCCCGCAGCTTGTAGATGAAAATGAGACGTTTCCCCCGTCCTAAGCCATATTCAACTGGCTACTTTTTAATATTAAAAGACTGACCGATACATCGTTTTGGTTTCACCTGCAATTTGGGGCTTGTGAATTGTTCTGGCCCGGGTATTACGTGTTATGTAGTGAAGGTTGTGAATTGTACCAGCTACGGTACTGCCAGTTGTAAATTGTTCCAGCCACGTCATTGTCTTTTATTACTCTACAGATAAATCTCTTCGACTTGCATTCAGCATACAGTAATATTTACTTTCCCTTACGATTCTAAACATTATTACCTCTCTAATAATTTCTTATTAATTTTCAACTCGGAAGGAAAGGATAGAATTCCCTCTCTGAAGTCTTGCGTGTCGTTAGGCGAGAAAGAAATTCCTATAATTACTAAAAGCGACGGGAAATTTAGTAGTTTAGTTTGCATGTGTTTGGAGGAGGAAGTGTGGATATTAAGGTGGAAGAGAGGTGGAATATGAGGTACAGAAAGTGGTGCTTCCAACCTCTTGAAAATTGAAAAAAAAATATATCGAATTCAGCGCGCGCGTGCGCACACTCACACACGCCCCACGCACACGCACGCACGCACGCACGCACGCACGCACGCACGCACGTACGCACGCACGCACACACGCGCGCACACATACACGCACACACGCGCGCACACACACACGCACACGCGCACACACACACACACAGGAGCTGAGTCTCGACCCCTCCAACCACAATTAGGTGAGTGCACACACAAGCACGCACGAGCTTCCCTTGCAGAGATATCACCCAAATAATGTGATTCCAAAGAGAAATCTAGGAGGCAAATCTTCCTCACTCCCAAACTTTCCTAAAAGTTATTCAAAAAAATAATGTCCTCTCTCTCTCTCTCTCTCTCTCTCTCTCTCTCTCTCACACACACACACACACACACACACACACACACACACACACTCTCACCTCTTCCTTCAAGACAAACGGGCCAATAACCATTGCCTTGAGAGGCAGCACTCTACTGGATAACTTCTCAAAACGCGTCATAACGTGTCGCACAAGTAATGTGTACCTACTTCCGCCGTGTTAATGGACACTTATTCCAAGGTGAACGACTCTTTTAAAACTGCCCGATAAGGATTCCTCTGATCATGTCTTGTACGACAGACTTGCTGTGGGAGTGAGGAGGAAGGCGGAAACGTTTATATAGGTGTTAAGGAGGTAATTATCTTGTCGTCGTCAGAGCTTGGTGCTTCTAGCTGGTCATTAGTTATCTTGCGATAGAAGTTACTTTCCTTAGAAGAGATTAAGGTGATGTTTACTATGTTATGTTTTAATATAATTATACATTGCTAATTAATGATTCTTCCATAAATATATATTATTGTTTGTCATACACATTATATTATATATATATATATATATATATATATATATATATATATATATATATATATATATATATATATATATATAATATGGATAACTAAAGTGTAATAAACACTTGTCACTTAGGTATCTCTTAAAGAGGATCCCAGAAGGGGATCTAAAATACAGATCAGTTAATCTTCTGAGTGTCTGTCTTGATGAGTTATTATTGAGCATATATATATATATATAATATTTATATGGCACAAAGGAGCTGACACGGAAGCAAAACAGCCATTCAAACGTGTACTGTATATTCCATCCTCACATTGAAGCCTAAATAAACAGCACTCATTTCAATGGAGTTTCATTGTCTCCACCTGAGTTATTCACCAGTGTTTATTATACTCCAATAAATTCTTACTGTTACCCTTATATCGATCAGGTAAAATAAGTATTTGTGTTAGTGTTGGACATTAACATGACACTAATGTAACAACACATGTCAGTAGTAGATTAGTAACAAAACTAATCCTAGGTTCATCATTTAGAAACAGGATATGTTTTATATATACAAAACAACCACGGAGGGAGTTGAATCATAGCTCTAGGTCTTTCGTGTTGCAATCAACACATCATCAGGAGCTTGTAATGTTGTAGAAAAGAGGAGAAGGTCCAAGCAAATACGATCAGAGGAAGCGCCTTTGTTCCAGCAAAGGGGCTTCCTGTGATCGTATTTGCTTGAACCTTCTCCTCTTTTCTACAAAATATCTAGAGCTATCATTCAACTTCCCCATAGTTGTTTTGCATCTTGTATTCTTTGTTCGCGATTTCTGCATTACACACACACACACACACAATTATATATATATATATATATATATATATATATATATATATATATATATATATATATATATATATATATATATATATATATATATGCACTGATCTCTGGCCGAAGGAGACTCGAACGTACGAACATTGCAACAAGGTACGCAGTGCTTTACCGACCGTACCACACTGGTCCAATACCTTGGCGCCCAGCTCACGCTAGACGTTGATCCAAGGCAGCCAGCTTTCAGGCAGGTGGCTTACAGCTTTCATCTCATCCCTGCATGCATCGACACAACTAGAGATTTTTACAATGCTAGGAATTCGCAAGAACTGGCGAAATATTCACAAACACTGATCTCTGGCCTTGGATCAACGTCTAGCGTGAGCTGGGCGCCAAGGTATTGGACCAGTGTGGTACGGTCGGTAAAGCACTGCGTACCTTGTTGCAAGGTTCGTACGTTCGAGTCTCCTTCGGCCAGAGATCAGTGTTTGTGAATATTTCGCCTGTTCTTGCGAATTCCTAGCATATATATATATATATATATATATATATATATATATATATATATATATATATATATATATATATCATCGGCCGATTCCCACCAAGGCAGGGTGGCCTGAAAAAGAAAAACTTTCATCATCATTCACTCCATTACTGTCTTGCCAGAGGGGTGCTTTACACTACAGTTATAAAACTGCAACATTAACACCCCTCCTTCAGAGTGCAGACACTGTACTTCCCATCTCCAGGACTCAAGTCCGGCCTGCCGGTTTCCCTGAATCCCTTCATAAATGTTACTTTGCTCACACTCCAACAGCACGTTAAGTATTAAAAACCATTTGTCTCCATTCACTCCTATCAAATACGCTCACACATGCTTGCTGGAAGTCCAAGCCCCTCGCACACAAAACCTCCTTTACCCCCTCCCTCCAACGTTTCCTAGGCCGACCCCCTACCCCGCCTTCCCTCCACTACAGATTTATACACTCTCGAAGTCATTCTGTCTCGTTCCATTCTCTCTATATGTCCGAACCACCTCAACAACCCCTCCTCAGCTCTCTGGATAATAGTTTTGGTAATCCCGCACCTCCTCCTAATTTCCAAACTCCGAATTCTCTGCATTATATTCACACCACACATTGACCTCAGACATGACATCTCCACTGCCTCCAGCCTTCTCCTCGTTGCAACATTCATCACCCATGCTTCACACCCATATAAGAGTGTTGGTATAACTATACTCTCATACATACGTCGTGCCGAATAGGCAGAACTTGCGATTTTGGCTTAAACAACAACGCTCATCTTGCCATATAAGACAAGCGAAAATTTGTGTATGCAATAATTTCGCAAAAATCATTCTGAACCTAACGAAAAAAATATATTTTATTGTTTCTTTATTATTAAATTATTGTAAACGTATCAAAAATATATTTAGTTGGAGTAGGCTAAATTAAATTGCGCTTGTTATAATAAGGTTAGGTAAGTTTTCAAAGATTCTTTTGATGCAAAATTATAAATTTTTACATTAACATTAATAAAAAATATATATATTTAAAAGTATAAGAGAATTTTTTTAGAAAGGACTTAATTTTAAATGAGTTCTTGCTAATTGACCAGTTTTTACCTCTTAGGCACGACATATATATATACACTGCTACCAGCCTGGGATCGAACCCGAGATATTTAGCCTCCTGGAAACCTAGCTAGATTTCTCGATGCCTTAGTCAAATGATTGGTGGTCCATTGGAGTGAAGCATCGATAAATCTAGTTGGCTTCCCAGATCTCGGTTTCTATGTACGGTTGGTATAGTTTTTTGCTTAAAGACCACTTGTTTCGTGGATATATATATATATATATATATATATATATATATATATATATATATATATAGTAGTGTACAATCTCTCTGTAGAACGCAAAATGGCGGCGGACCCTACACCCCCACCCCCACTTCCGGTCACCCCCACTTCCGGTCGGCCCCCACTTCCGTTTTTTTTTTTTCATCCTTAGCAGACCCGCACCCCTCACCCCCCTCCTCACACCCCTGAGACCCTCATCCCTGAGCGGTCTCCTTCCGCGCGCTCGAGCCCCCCGCCCCGCCGCGTCCGCCCGCCCCGCGGCCCGCCCCGCGCCCCTCCATGCGCCCTTCCGCGTCGAGCCGCCCCGAGCTGCCTTCTGCAGCGCCTTCTGCGGATCGCCCCCGCTCCTTGATTTTTTTTTCGAATATTTTTTTCGAATTTTTCATTTTTTCAAATTTTTCATTTTTTCAATATTACTTCTGATATTTTTACTTGACCTCTATGGAGAGTCAGAGATATGGTAACCCCTATGGGGTAGAAATTTTCTCGATTTCAATAAAAAGAACGAAAAGACTCATTTTTCAATATTCTATCATTCCTCCATCTCCTTGGATCAAGTTCCTTATGGAGTATAATATTTCACAGTTTACTAATTCATCAGAAAAGACACCCTATGAGGTCTCTCTCTTTAAGTAAATTGAACTAAGACTTACCTACTTTGGAATTTCATCAAATTCACTCCATCCCCCAAAACCCTGCTCCACTTCCTTGGATCAATATCACCCATCTCC
>WNWK01005807.1:0-114529 GCA_009830355.1 Cherax destructor | reverse complement strand
GAGGGGGAGGGGGAGGGAGGGGGAAAGGGAGGTGGAGAGGGGGAGGGGAGAGAGGGAGTGTGGAGAGGGAGTGGAGAGGGGAGGTGAAGAGAGGAGTGTGGGAGGGGAGTGGAGAGAGGGAGTGTGGGAGAGGGAGGGGAGAGGGGGAAGAGGGAGAGGGGAGGTGAGAGAGGGAGGTGAGAGGGGGTGGTGAAAGAGAGAGTGTGAGAGAGGGAAGAGTGGAGAGGGGGGGTGGAGAGAGGGAGTGTGGAGAGGAGAGAGTAAAGTGTGGGGGGAGTGGAGAGAGGAGGGAGAGGGGAGTGTGGGAGAGGGAGGTGAGAGAGGAAGAGTGGGAGAGGGAGGGGGAGAGGGGGAAGAGGGAGAGGGAGTGTGAAAAGAGAGGGAGGTGAAGAGGGGAGAGTGGGAGAGAGGGGAGTGTGGGAGGGAGGGGGAGAGAGGGAGTGTGAGAGGGAGGTGGGAGAGGGAGGTGGGAGGGGGGGGTGGAGAGGGGAGGTGAGAGAGGAGTGTGAGAGAGGGAGTGTGGGAGAGGAGTGGGAGAGGGGGAGGAGAGAGGGGAGGTGGGAGAGGGGAGTGTGAGAGAGGGAAGAGTGGGAGAGGGGAGTGTGAGAGAGGGGAGTGTGAGAGAGGGGAGTGTGAAAGAGAGGAGTGTGAGAGAGGGGAGTGTGAGAGAGGGGAGTGTGGGAGAGGGGAGTGTGAGAGAGGGAAGAGTGAGTGTAGGTCAGGAAGGTACATCAGTGGTTCTGGAAGATGGATAGTTTGTGTAGATGACGCGGAACTGTTAAGGACCAGCGACCTCCCTTAACTGCCACGCTCTGTGTACCACCCACCCTCAGGTCTCCCACCTCACCTGTCCATGTCACCAGGTCTTGTTTCAGGTCACCAGGTCTTGTTTCAGGTCACCAGGTCTTGTTTCATGTCACCAGGTCTTGTTTCATGTCACCAGGTCTTGTTTCATGTCACCAGGTCTTGTTTCATGTCACCAGGTCTTGTTTCAGGTCACCAGGTCTTGTTTCAGGTCACCAGGTCTTGTTTCAGGTCACCAGGTCTTATTTCAGGTCACCAGGTCTTGTTTCAGGTCACCAGGTCTTGTTTCAGGTCACCAGATCTTACTTCAGGTCATCAGATCTTGTTTTGAAAGATGTATACTGTGACTGGATCTATAACTATGATAACGTGAAGCTTGAGTAGATCATGTAATAACCTGCTTGAGTAGATCATATACTAACCTGCTTGAGTAGATCATATAATAACCTGCTTGAGTAGATCATATAATAACCTGCTTGAGTAGATCATATAATAACCTGCTTGAGTAGATCATATAATAACCTGCTTGAGTAGATCATATAATAACCTGCTTGAGTAGATCATATAATAACCTGCTTGAGTAGATCATATAATAACCTGCTTGAGTAGATCATATAATAACCTGCTTGAGTAGATCATAATAACCTGCTTGAGTAGATCATATAATAACCTGCTTGAGTAGATCATATAATAACCTGCTTGAGTAGATCATATAATAACCTGCTTGAGTAGATCATATAATAACCTGCTTGAGTAGATCATATAATAACCTGCTTGAGTAGATCATATAATAACCTGCTTGAGTAGATCATATAATAACCTGCTTGAGTAGATCATATAATAACCTGCTTGAGTAGATCATATAATAACCTGCTTGAGTAGATCATATAATAACCTGCTTGAGTAGATCATATAATAACCTGCTTGAGTAGATCATATAATAACCTGCTTGAGTAGATCATATAATAACCTGCTTGAGTAGATCATATAATAACCTGCTTGAGTAGATCATATAATAACCTGCTTGAGTAGATCATATAATAACCTGCTTGAGTAGATCATATAATAACCTGCTTGAGTAGATCATATAATAACCTGCTTGAGTAGATCATATAATAACCTGCTTGAGTAGATCATATAATAACCTGCTTGAGTAGATCATATAATAACCTGCTTGAGTAGATCATATAATAACCTGCTTGAGTAGATCATATAATAACCTGCTTGAGTAGATCATATAATAACCTGCTTGAGTAGATCATATAATAACCTGCTTGAGTAGATCATATAATAACCTGCTCATTGATAAGTAGATGCTTCTTATATGTGTACTGGAGGGGACAGTGGTAACCTGGCCTGGGCTCTGCTTGTTATCTTTGTACTGGAGGGGACAGTGGTAACCTGGCCTAGGCTCTGCTTCTTATCTGTGTACTGGAGGGGACAGTGGTAACCTGGCCTGGGCTCTGCTTCTTATCTGTGTACTGGAGGGGACAGTGGTAACCTGGCCTAGGCTCTGCTTCTTATCTGTGTACTGGAGGGACAGTGGTAACCTGGCCTGGGCTCTGCTTCTTATCTGTGTACTGGAGGGACAGTGGTAACCTGGCCTAGGCTCTGCTTCTTATCTGTGTACTGGAGGGACAGTGGTAACCTGGCCTGGGCTCTGCTTCTTATATGTGTACTGGAGGGGACAGTGGTAACCTGGCCTGGGCTCTGCTTGTTATCTTTGTACTGGAGGGACAGTGGTAACCTGGCCTAGGCTCTGCTTCTTATCTGTGTACTGGAGGGGACAGTGGTAACCTGGCCTGGGCTCTGCTTCTATCTGTGTACTGGAGGGGACAGTGGTAACCTGGCCTAGGCTCTGCTTCTTATCTGTGTACTGGAGGGGACAGTGGTAACCTGGCCTGGGCTCTGCTTCTTATCTGTGTAGTGGAGGGACAGTGGTAACCTGGCCTGGGCTCTGCTTCTTATCTGTGTACTGGAGGGGACAGTGGTAACCTGGCCTGGGCTCTGCTTCTTATCTGTGTACTGGAGGGGACAGTGGTAACCTGGCCTGGGCTCTGCTTCTTATCTGTGTACTGGAGGGGACAGTGGTAACCTGGCCTGGGCTCTGCTTCTTATCTGTGCACTGGAGGGGACAGTGGTAACCTGGCCTGGGCTCTGCTTCTTATCTGTGTACTGGAGGGGACAGTGGTAACCTGGCTTGGGCTCTGCTTCTTATCTGTGTACTGGAGGGGACAGTGGTAACCTGGCCTGGGCTCTGCTTCTTATCTGTGTACTGGAGGGGACAGTGGTAACCTGGCCTGGGCTCTGCTTCTTATCTGTGTACTGGAGGGACAGTGGTAACCTGACCTGGGCTCTGCTTCTTATCTGTGTACTGGAGGGGACAGTGGTAACCTGGCCTGGGCTCTGCTTCTTATCTGTGTACTGGAGGGACAGTGGTAACCTGGCCTGGGCTCTGCTTCTTATCTGTGTACTGGAGGGGACAGTGGTAACCTGACCTGGGCTCTGCTTCTTATCTGTGACTATCTTTCTGTAACTCAGATCATTTTTTAATACAAGCCGCGTCCCACCGAGGTACATAGGGTGACCCCCCTCCCCCCCGAAAAAAAGAAGAAACATATACACCACTATTCATTTAATAGCTGTTTTGCCAGAGGTGTGCTGACACTATAGTTGAAAGAGCTCTCCGACCTGCACCATCCTCACCCCTCCTTCAGAGTACCAGCACTATGCTCCCCACCTCCGGATAACCGGTTTCCTTCAATTCCTTCTTAAATGTGTGTGTGTGTGTGTGTGTGTGTGTGTGTGTGTGTGTTTGTGTGTGTTTGTGTGTGTGTGTTTGTGTTTGTTTGTGTGTGTGTGTTTGTGTGTGTGTGTTTGTTTGTTTGTGTGTGTGTGTGTGTTTGTGTGTGTGTATGTGTGTGTGTGTGTGTGTACTCACCTAATTGTGGTTGCAGGAGTCGATTCATAGTTCCTGGCCCCGAGAAAAAACCTCCTCTGTGTGTGTGTGTGTGTGTGTGTGTACTCACCTAGTTGTGGTTGCAGGGGTCGAGTCATAGCTCCTGGGTGTGTGTGTGTACTCACCTAGTTGTGGTTGCAGGGGTCGAGTCATAGCTCCTGGGTGTGTGTATGTGTGTGTACTCACCTAGTTGTGGTTGCAGGGGTCGAGTCATAGCTCCTGGGTGTGTGTGTGTACTCACCTAGTTGTGGTTGCAGGGGTCGAGTCATAGCTCCTGGGTGTGTGTGTGTACTCACCTAGTTGTGGTTGCAGGGGTCGAGTCATAGCTCCTGGGTGTCAGTCTGATTGTATGTGATTTAGAATAGTTTGCATTTCAGGGAAAGTTTTGGTGTGTATAACATGAGAGACGTGCGTAGGAAGTGTAGAATAAAGCCAGAGTAAAGCAGCATGTCACAGACACAGCCAGAGTAAAGCAGCATGTCACAGACACAGCCAGAGTAAAGCAGCATGTCACAGACACAGCCAGAGTAAGCAACATGTCACAGACACAGCCAGAGTAAGCAGCATGTCACAGACACAGCCAGAGTAAAGCAGCATGTCACAGACACAGCCAGAGTAAAGCAGCATGTCACAGACACAGCCAGAGTAAAGCAGCATGTCACAGACACAGCCAGAGTAAAGCAGCATGTCACAGACACAGCCAGAGTAAAGCAGCATGTCACAGACATGCAGCCAGAGGTAAAGCAGCATGTCACAGACACAGCCAGCATGTAAAGCAGGGGCATGTCACAGACACAGCCAGAGTAAAGCAGCATGTCACAGACACAGCCAGAGTAAAGCAGCATGTCACAGACACAGCCAGAGTATAGCAGCATGTCACAGACACAGCCAGAGAACACTTCAGGTCATTCATCTCTTGTCTACCATTCTAAATACTTGATTAGGCAACGTCATAGTAGTAGCTTATGAAATATTAGTACATGGAGAATTTATCGTACATTCTCTGAGAAAGATTTGTCCACACCGTCTGAACCAAATCAGGTTTGAATAGACACTGTAGAACATCTGGTTATCTTTATTGTAGACGTTTCGCCCACCATGTGTCTAATTTTCATCTTGGTATTGTACTACCATTCTTGTAGACCATCAAGAATTATTCTTGAAACTACGTTTACTGAGGATTAGGGGAACCATAGTACCCTCACGTGACCACTAGTACCCTCACGTGACCACTAGTACCCTCACGTGACCACTAGTACCCTCACGTGACCACTAGTACCCTCACGTGACCACTAGTACCCTCACGTGACCACTAGTACCCTCACGTGACCACTAGTACCCTCACGTGACCACTATTACCCTCACGTGACCACTAGTACCCTCACGTGACCACTAGTACCCTCACGTGACCACTAGTACCCTCACGTGACCACTAGTACCCTCACGTGACCACTAGTACCCTCACGTGTCCACTAGTACCCTCACGTGACCACTAGTACCCTCACGTGTCCACTAGTGACCACTAGTACCCTCACGTGACCACTATTACCCTCACGTGCCACTAGAACCCTCACGTGACCACTAGTACCCTCACGTGACCACTAGTACCCTCACGTGTCCACTAGTACCCTCACGTGACCACTAGTACCCTCACGTGTCCACTAGTACCCTCACGTGACCACTAGTACCCTCACGTGACCACTAGTACCCTCACGTGTCCACTAGTACCCTCACGTGACCACTGGTACCCTCACGTGACCACTAGTACCCTCACGTGACCACTAGTACCCTCACGTGTCCACTAGTACCCTCACGTGACCACTAGTACCCTCACGTGACCACTGGTACCCTCACGTGACCACTAGTACCCTCACGTTCCACTAGTACCCTCACGTGACCACTAGTACCCTCACGTGTCCACTAGTACCCTCACGTGACCACTAGTACCCTCACGTGACCACTGTACCCTCACGTGACCACTAGGTACCCTCACGTGACCACTAGTACCCTCACGTGACCACTGGTACCCTCACGTGACCACTAGTACCCTCACGTGATCACTAGTACCCTCACGTGACCACTAGTACCCTCACGTGACCACTAGTACCCTCACGTGACACTAGTACCCTCACGTGACCACTAGTACCCTCACGTGCCACTAGTACCCTCACGTGACCACTAGTACCTCACGTGTCCACTAGTACCCTCACGTGACCACTAGTACCCTCACGTGACCACTGTACCCTCACGTGACCACTAGTACCCTCACGTGACCACTAGTACCCTCACGTGACCACTAGTACCCTCACGTGACCACTAGTACCCTCACGTGATCCACTAGTACCCTCACGTGCCACTAGTACCCTCACGTGACCACTAGTACCCTCACGTGACCACTAGTACCCTCACGTGACCACTAGTACCCTCACGTGACCACTAGTACCCTCACGTGACCACTAGTACCCTCACGTGACCACTAGTACCCTCACGTGACCACTAGTACCCTCACGTGACCACTAGTACCCTCACGTGACCACTAGTACCCTCACGTGACCACTAGTACCCTCACGTGACCACTAGTACCTCACGTGACCACTAGTACCCTCACGTGACCACTAGTACCTCACGTGACCACTAGTACCCTCACGTGACCACTAGTACCCTCACGTGACCACTAGTACCCTCACGTGACCACTAGTACCCTCACGTGACCACTAGTACCCTCACGTGACCACTAGTACCCTCACGTGACCACTAGTACCTCACGTGACCACTAGTACCCTCACGTGACCACTAGTACCCTCACGTGACCACTAGTACCCTCACGTGACCACTAGTACCCTCACGTGACCACTAGTACCCTCACGTGACCACTAGTATCCTCACGTGACCACTAGTACCCTCACGTGACCACTAGTACCCTCACGTGCCACTAGTACCCTCACGTGCCACTAGTACCCTCACGTGACCACTAGTACCCTCACGTGACCACTAGTACCCTCACGTGACCACTAGTACCCTCACGTGACCACTAGTACCCTCACGTGACCACTAGTACCCTCACGTGACCACTAGTACCCTCACGTGACCACTAGTACCCTCACGTGACCACTAGTACCCTCACGTGACCACTAGTACCCTCACGTGACCACTAGTACCCTCACGTGACCACTAGTACCCTCACGTGACCACTAGTACCCTCACGTGTCCACTAGTACCCTCACGTGACCACTAGTACCCTCACGTGACCACTAGTACCTCACGTGACCACTAGTACCCTCACGTGACCACTAGTACCCTCACGTGACCACTAGTACCCTCACGTGACCACTGTACCTCACGTGACCACTAGTACCCTCACGTGCCACTAGTACCCTCACGTGACCACTAGTACCCTCACGTGACCACTAGTACCTCACGTGACCACTAGTACCCTCACGTGACCACTAGTACCCTCACGTGACCACTAGTACCCTCACGTGACCACTAGTACCCTCACGTGACCACTAGTACCCTCACGTGACCACTAGTACCTCACGTGACCACTAGTACCCTCACGTGACCACTAGTACCCTCACGTGACCACTAGTACCCTCACGTGACCACTAGTACCCTCACGTGACCACTAGTACCCTCACGTGACCACTAGTACCCTCACGTGACCACTAGTACCCTCACGTGACCACTAGTACCCTCACGTGTCCACTAGTACCCTCACGTGACCACTAGTACCCTCACGTGACCACTAGTACCCTCACGTGACCACTAGTACCCTCACGTGACCACTAGTACCCTCACGTGACCACTAGTACCCTCACGTGACCACTAGTGCCCTCACGTGACCACTAGTACCCTCACGTGACCACTAGTACCCTCACTACTGAAACAGCTAACAGGACTTCCTCAAGACTGACTCGTGGGGACCAGTATCAGTAGTGTTAAGAGGCACGTAAGTTCCCAATTGTTAAGTTATACCATGAATTAAGGAAAGATCGTAGACTTCACCTTACAAAACAGACAAAGCAAATGCGATAGTAATTATGGACAAGGTAGATTATAGTGGAAAAATGAACATGTTATTAGAAGACGGAGGGAACTTAGGTGCCTCTTAAGGTGTAATGGAAATATTACTTAGACTGGGAAGCGTCCTGGAGTCGCCTCATTGGGATCATGGTTATATTTAGCGTCATTAAGAGTCATCATTAATGAGTGAGTGAGGCAGTGTTGTGTGTGAGGGAGAGTGTTGCAGCATCCTTGCCACGACCTCTGCATCCACTGAGAGGCATCCTTGCCACGACCTCTGCATCCACTGAGAGGCATCCTTGCCACGACCTCTGCATCCACTGAGAGGCATCCTTGCCACGACCTCTGCATCCACTGAGAGGCATCCTTGCCACGACCTCTGCATCCACTGAGAGGCATCCTTGCCACGACCTCTGCATCCACTGAGAGGCATCCTTGCCACGACCTCTGCATCCACTGAGAGGCATCCTTGCCACGACCTCTGCATCCACTGAGAGGCATCCTTGCCACGACCTCTGCATCCACTGAGAGGCATCCTTGCCACGACCTCTGCATCCACTGAGAGGCATCCTTGCCACGACCTCTGCATCCACTGAGAGGCACAGATGGTGTTGGTGGTGGTTATTAGGGCAGGGAAGGTGCGTGTGCAGGGATGGGGAGGATAATGCTACCTCAACCAGGATACCTGAAGGACGTTTCCTGTGGTCAACGCCCCGGTGGCCCGCTCCCAGACCAGACCTCCTGGTGGAGGTTCGAAGTCTAATCAACCAGGCTGTTGCTGCTGGCCCACGTAGTCCAACGTACGAACCACAGACCGGCCGGTCAGATTACCCTAAGACGATTTTGGGGGTCATCGCCCCCTGGGCTCGGCCCCAGACAAGACCTGCTGTTACAGGGAGTAGTAGTGGTGGTGGTAGTAGTAGTGGTGATGGTTGTAGCGGTGGTAGTAGTGGTGATGGTAGTGGTGATGGTAGTGGTGGTTAAATATTCTGATTAAAAAATAATTGGATACATCAGCAATGTGCTGCTATGCTATATAATAGTTAGTCAGTGGGAACAAACGCTAGATGTGTTTCCCTGTCATATTCCATCACCCAGGATGGTCACATACAGTGTTGAAATGTGTCAGTCTGAGCTGGGAGACTTCAGTAGTGTCAGTCTGAGCTGAGAAACTTGAGCAGACTTCAGTAGTGTCAGTCTGAGCTGGGAGACTTCAGTAGTGTCAACCTGAGGTGGGAGACTTCAGTAGTGTCAACCTGAGGTGGGAGACTTCAGTAGTGTCAACCTGAGGTGGGAGACTTCAGTAGTGTCAACCTGAGCTGGGAGACTTCAGTAGTGTCAGCTGAGCTGGAGACTTCAGTAGTGTCAGCCTGAGCTGGGAGACTTCAGTAGTGTCAGCCTGAGCTGGGAGACTTCAGTAGTGTCAGCTGAGGTGGCAGACTTCAGTAGTGTCAGTCTGAGCTGGAGACTTCAGTAGTGTCAACCTGAGGTGGGAGACTTCAGTAGTGTCAACCTGAGTGTGGAGACTTCAGTAGTGTCAACCTGAGGCTGGGAGACTTCAGTAGTGTCAACCTGAGCTGGGAGACTTCAGTAGTGTCAACCTGAGCTGGGAGACTTCAGTAGTGTCAACCTGAGCTGGGAGACTTCAGTAGTGTCAACCTGAGCTGGGAGACTTCAGTAGTGTCAGCCTGAGCTGGGAGACTTCAGTAGTGTCAACCTGAGTGGGAGACTTCAGTAGTGTCAGCCTGAGCTGGGAGACTTCAGTAGTGTCAACCTGAGGGTGGGAGACTTCAGTAGTGTCAACCTGAGCTGGGAGACTTCAGTAGTGTCAACCTGAGCTGGGAGACTTCAGTAGTGTCAACCTGAGCTGGGAGACTTCAGTAGTGTCAACCTGAGCTGGGAGACTTCAGTAGTGTCAGCCTGAGCTGGGAGACTTCAGTAGTGTCAACCTGAGGTGGGAGACTTCAGTAGTGTCAACCTGAGCTGGGAGACTTCAGTAGTGTCAGTCTGAGCTGGGAGACTTCAGTAGTGTCAACCTGAGGTGGGAGACTTCAGTAGTGTCAACCTGAGCTGGGAGACTTCAGTAGTGTCAACCTGAGCTGGGAGACTTCAGTAGTGTCAACCTGAGCTGGAGACTTCAGTAGTGTCAACCTGAGCTGGGAGACTTCAGTAGTGTCAACCTGAGCTGGGAGACTTCAGTAGTGTCAACCTGAGCTGGGAGACTTCAGTAGTGTCAACCTGAGCTGGGAGACTTCAGTAGTGTCAACCTGAGGTGGGAGACTTCAGTAGTGTCAACCTGAGCTGGGAGACTTCAGTAGTGTCAACCTGAGCTGGGAGACTTCAGTAGTGTCAACCTGAGCTGGGAGACTTCAGTAGTGTCAACCTGAGTGGGAGACTTCAGTAGTGTCAACCTGAGCTGGGAGACTTCAGTAGTGTCAACCTGAGCTGGGAGACTTCAGTAGTGTCAACCTGAGGTGGGAGACTTCAGTAGTGTCAACCTGAGGTGGGAGACTTCAGTAGTGTCAACCTGAGCTGGGAGACTTCAGTAGTGTCAACCTGAGCTGGGAGACTTCAGTAGTGTCAACCTGAGCTGGGAGACTTCAGTAGTGTCAACCTGAGGTGGGAGACTTCAGTAGTGTCAACCTGAGCTGGGAGACTTCAGTAGTGTCAACCTGAGCTGGGAGACTTCAGTAGTGTCAACCTGAGCTGGGAGACTTCAGTAGTGTCAACCTGAGTGGGAGACTCAGTAGTGTCACCTGAGCTGGGAGACTTCAGTAGTGTCAACCTGAGCTGGGAGACTTCAGTAGTGTCAACCTGAGCTGGGAGACTTCAGTAGTGTCAACCTGAGCTGGGAGACTTCAGTAGTGTCAACCTGAGCTGGGAGACTTCAGTAGTATCAACCTGAGCTGGGAGACTTGGGTTCGTCAGCCACGACAGCTTCAGCGGTGCACTTCCAGCACAGCTGAAGTTACTGTTACTTTTGAGTTACTATCTTTCAGGATGGTTTATCTTACAAAGATGAAGTGGTAATGATGTCAGTAGTGTCAACCTGAGTGGGAGACTTCAGTAGTGTCAACCTGAGTGGGAGACTTCAGTAGTGTCAACCTGAGCTGGGAGACTAGAGTGTCAACGAGCTGGGAGACTCAGAGTGCAACCTGAGCTGGGAGATTCAGTAGTGTCAACCTGAGGGGGACTTCAGTATGCAATAGCTGGGAGATTGTGTGTCACAGTTGGAATCAGCAACCTGACTAGACAGTAGTCACCTGAGTAGATTTCAGGAGGCACCAGCGAGACTCAGGAGAAGCAACCTCAGGCGAGAGAACTCAGGCAGGCAACCGAGCAAGACTCAGGAGCACCAGCAAACTCCAGGCAGAAGCAACCTCCAGGCAGCCAGACACTTCAGGTGCACCCAACAGCTTAGGAAGCTACTCAGTACACTCAAGGCACAATATGGTAATAGGTAGCACCAGCAAACTTCAGGAGAAGCAACACTCAGGCAGCACCAGACAACACTCAGGTAGCACCAGCAACACTTCAGGTAGCACCTAGCAACACTTCAGGCATCACAGCAACACTCAGCAGCATCAGCAACACTCCAGGCAGCACCACAACACTCCAGGCAGCACCAGCAACACTTCAGGCAGCACCAGCAACACTCCAGGCAGCACCAGCAACACTCCAGGCAGCACCAGCAACACTTCAGGCAGCACCAGCAACACTTCAGGCAGCACCAGCAACACTTCAGGCAGCACCAGCAACACTTCAGGCAGCACCAGCAACACTTCAGGTAGCACCAGCAACACTTCAGGCAGCACCAGCAACACTTCAGGCAGCACCAGCAACACTTCAGGCAGCACCAGCAACACTTCAGGCAGCACCAGCAACACTTCAGGCAGCACCAGCAACCCTTCAGCAGCACAGAACACTTCAGGCAGCACCAGCAACCTCAGGCAGCAAGCACCTTCAGGCAGCACCAGTAACACTTCAGCAGCACCAGCAACACCTTCGGGCAGCACCAGCAACACTTCAGGCAGCACCAGCAACACTTCAGGCAGCACCAGCAACCCTTCAGGCAGCACCAGTAACACTTCAAGCAGCACCAGCAACACTCCGGCAGCACCAAACACCAGGCAGCACAGAACACTTCAGGCAGCACCAGCAACACTTCAGGACCAGCACTCAGCAGCCCACACACACACTTCGGGCAGCACCAGAACACTTCAGCAGCACCAGCAACACTCCGGCAGCACCAGCAACCTTCAGGCAGCACCAGTAACTTCAAGCAGCACCAGCAACCCTCCTTCAGGCAGCACCAGTAACACTTCAAGCAGCACCAGCAACACTCCGGGCAGCACCAGCAACCCTTCAGGCAGCACCAGTAACTTCAAGCAGCACCAGCAACCCTCCTTCAGGCAGCACCAGTAACACTTCAAGCAGCACCAGCAACACTCCGGGCAGCACCAGCAACCCTTCAGGCAGCACCAGTAACACTTCAAGCAGCACCAGCAACACTCCGGGCAGCACCAGCAACCCTTCAGGAAGCACCAGTAACACTTCAGCAGCACCAGCAACACTCAGGCAGCACCAGCAACACTCCAGGCAGCACCAGCAACCCTTCAGGCAGCCCCAGTAACACTTCAAGCAGCACCAGCAACACTCCAGGCAGCACCAATGATCCATTCATCACTACACATTACATCGTCTTTTACGTTCTTCTCACCCATTTGTCTATACATTATTCTTGCATTACCTTCCCTGTGTTTGTTGACAGTTGTTATTGCCGTGTTGGCTGGGTTCTGAGAGAGGCAACATTGCTGTGTTGGCTGGGTTCTGAGAGAGGCAACATTGCTGTGTTGGCTGGGTTCTGAGGCAACATTGCCGTGTTGGCTGGGTCCTGAGAGAGGCAACATTGCCGTGTTGGCTGGGTTCTGAGAGAGGCAACATTGCCTTGTTGGCATGGGTTCTGAGAGAGGCAACATTGCCGTGTTGGCTGGGTTCTGAGAGAGGCAACATTGCCGTGTTGGCTGGGTTCTGAGAGAGGCAACATTGCCTTGTTGGCATGGGTTCTGAGAGAGGCAACATTGCCGTGTTGGCTGGGTTCTGAGAGAGGCAACATTGCCGTGTTGGCTGGGTCCTGAGAGAGGCAACATTGCCGTGTTGGCTGGGTTCTGAGAGAGGCAACATTGCCTTGTTGGCATGGGTTCTGAGAGAGGCAACATTGCCGTGTTGGCTGGGTTCTGAGAGAGGCAACATTGCCGTGTTGGCTGGGTTCTGAGAGAGGCAACATTGCCGTGTTGGCATGGGTTCTGAGAGAGGCAACATTGCCGTGTTGGCATGGGTTCTGAGAGAGGCAACATTGCCGTGTTGGCTGGGTTCTGAGAGGGGCAACATTGCCGTGTTGGCTGGGTTCTGAGAGAGGCAACATTGCCGTGTTGGCTGGGTTCTGAGAGAGGCAACATTGCCGTGTTGGCTGGGTTCTGAGAGAGGCAACATTGCCGTGTTGGCTGGGTTCTGAGAGAGGCAACATTGCCGTGTTGGCTGGGTTCTGAGAGAGGCAACAGAGGAACTGTGTGATCCACTTATCATAACCTGAAATAAGGCGATGGAGGACATTTATAAGACAGTTGAATCATGATCATTTATATTCCAGTATTCAGGAATGTTGATGGACGAACAGTATTGAGTTACTCCCACAGTGTATGTTTTATGTACGATAGTTACGTTGTGGGAACACCCACACTGTGTACTTTGTTGTGCATGATAGTTACATTGTGAGAACACCCACACTGTGTACTTTATTGTGTATGATAGTTACATTGTGGGAACACCAACACTGTGTACTTTGTTGTGCATGATAGTTACATTGTGGGAACACCCACACTGTGTACTTTATTGTGTATGATAGTTACATTGTGGGAACACCCACACTGTGTACTTTGTTGTGCATGATAGTTACATTGTGGGAACACCCACACTGTGTACTTTGTTGTGCATGATAGTTACATTGTGGGAACACCCACACTGTGTACTTTGTTGTGCATGATAATTACATTGTGGGAACACCCACACTGTGTAACTATCCTCTTCCATTATACTCTGTAAAAACACCTGTAAATATATGATGCGCTGTGGGAATAAACATTTAGTAGATGTTTCCGTGTCATATATCAGCAGACACAGCGTTACATACACAGCAGTGACAGCTATAACAGCAGTGGTATACAACACGTTACATACACAGCAGTGACAGCTATAACAGCAGTGGTATACAACACGTTACATACACAGCAGTGACAGCTATAACAGCAGTGGTATACAACACGTTACATACACAGCAGTGACAGCTATAACAGCAGTGGTATACAACACGTTACATACACAGCAGTGACAGCTATAACAGCAGTGGTATACAACACGTTACATACACAGCAGTGACAGCTATAACAGCAGTGGTGTACAACACGTTACATACACAACAGTGACAGCTATAACAGCAGTGGTATACAACACGTTACATACACAGCAGTGACAGCTATAACAGCAGTGGTATACAACACGTTACATACACAGCAGTGACAGCTATAACAGCAGTGGTGTACAACACGTTACATACACAACAGTGACAGCTATAACAGCAGTGGTATACAACACGTTACATACACAGCAGTGACAGCTATAACAGCAGTGGTATACAACACGTTACATACACAGCAGTGACAGCTATAACAGCAGTGGTGTACAACACGTTACATACACAGCAGTGACAGCTATAACAGCAGTGGTATACAACACGTTACATACACAACAGTGACAGCTATAACAGCAGTGGTGTACAACACGTTACATACACAGCAGTGACAGCTATAACAGCAGTGGTGTACAACACGTTACATACACAGCAGTGACAGCTATAACAGCAGCGGTATACAACACGTTACATACACAGCAGTGACAGCTATAACAGCAGCGGTGTACAACACGTTACATACACAGCAGTGACAGCTATAACAGCAGTGGTGTACAACACGTTACATACATAGCAGTGACAGCTATAACAGCAGTGGTGTACAACACATTACATACACAGCAGTGACAGCTATAACAGCAGTGGTGTACAACACGTTACATACACAACAGTGACAGCTATAACAGCAGCGGTATACAACACGTTACATACACAGCAGTGACAGCTATAACAGCAACGGTATACAACACGTTACATACACAGCAGTGACAGCTATAACAGCAGTGGTGTACAACACGTCACATACACAGCAGTGACAGCTATAACAGCAGTGGTATACAACACGTTACATACACAGCAGTGACAACTATAACAGCAGCGGTGTACAACACGTTACATACACAGCAGTGACAGCTATAACAGCAGCGGTATACAACACGTTACATACACAGCAGTGACAGCTATAACAGCAGCGGTGTACAACATACTGCTGGAGTGATATGCAAATGCTCCATCAGATAGGAAGACCTAGGTGCTAGAATTGAGTATAATTGAATAAGTTTATTCAAAAATTTTCGTCGCCAAGAGTACAGTTATTAGGACTGTCTTGGAGGAGGTCTGAGTTATGTCTTGCCTCGAGCTATGTCACATATTAAATCAAATCCAACCTTCATTAATATGGGTCAGTTAGTATGACAGATGACTGACATGTTACAAGTGATGGTAACACATGTCAGTCATGACAGGTGATGACATGTTACAAGTGATGGTAACACATGTCAGTCATGACAGGTTACTGACATGTTACAAGTGATGGTAACACATGTCAGTCATGACAGGTGATGACATGTTACAAGTGATGGTAACACATGTCAGTCATGACAGGTGACTGACATGTTACAAGTGATGGTAACACATGTCAGTCATGACAGGTGATGACATGTTACAAGTGATGGTAACACATGTCAGTCATGACAGATGACTGACATGTTACAAGTGATGGTAACACATGTCAGTCATGACAGATGACTGACATGTTACAAGTGATGGTAACACATGTCAGTCATGACAGATGACTGACATGTTACAAGTGATGGTAACACATGTCAGTCATGACAGGTGACTGACATGTTACAAGTGATGGTAACACATGTCAGTCATGACAGGTGATGACATGTCATGAGTGATAATAACCTCACATAACAATATCAGATTCATAATTTCATTTTCATAATCAGAGTAGGTAAGTTAAATTAATTTTTAAATATTTTTTTGGCACAAATGCGCATGTCAGTAAATTGGGCAGCAGTAACAGCCTGGTTGATCAGGCTCTGATCCACTGGGAGGCCTGGTCTGGGATTGGGCCGCGGGGGCGTTGACCCCCTGAACACCAGGTAGGTAGATCATTATGTGTAGACTCATACAAAGCTTCAGCAATAGGTACGAGAGAGAGCAAATTGTCAAGTACCGTCATGGAAGCGAATACTTTTAGTGGGTCAACCAAGTGATATGACAGAGATGATTGAGAATATTTGTGTGAGCACGACCTACCCAGTACTAGGCCTCCTGGTGTTCCTCTTTTGTTTGTGTGAGCACGACCTACCCAGTACTAGGCCTCCTGGTGTGTTCCTCTTTTGTTTGTGTGAGCACGACCTACCCAGTACTAGGAATCCCGGTGTTCCTCTTTTGTTTGTGTGAACACGACCTACCCAGTACTAGGCCTCCTGGTGTGTTCCTCTTTTGTTTGTGTGAACACGACCTACCCAGTACTAGGCCTCCTGGTGTTCCTCTTTTGTTTGTGTGAGCACGACCTACCCAGTACTAGGCCTCCTGGTGTTCCTCTTTTGTTTGTGTGAGCACGACCTACCCAGTACTAGGCCTCCTGGTGTTCCTCTTTGTTTGTGTGAGCACGACCTACCCAGTACTAGGCCTCCTGGTGTTCCTCTTTGTTTGTGTGAGCACGACCTACCCAGTACTAGGCCTCCTGGTGTTCCTCTTTTGTTTGTGTGAGCACGACCTACCCAGTAGGCCTACTGTCGAAAGTGACAGTTCCTGACTGAACAGTGTTACTGCTAGACTCGGTATTACCATAGCTCAGACGAATCAGTGTTAGGGCGAGAGATAACTCGTATAAAATACCGTCACAGTGGAAAAATAAACACAAATGTGATCCTTTATTGACAACGTTTCGCCCACACAGGGATATTATCAAGTCATAAACAGATCTACCTGGGCGGAGAATATATATAGTTAGCAGGCCATCTTAAAAATGCAAAACAAGCCACATGGGGAAGGATATCTTTAGTAAGAACCCTCATTAAGAACCCCTAGGAAGACCCTCACCAAGAACCCCTAGGAAGACCCCTCACCAAGAACCCCTAGCAAGAACTCTCATAAAGAACCCCTAGCAAGAAATCTCACCAATAACCCCAGCAAGAACCCTCAAC
Source organism: Cherax destructor (assembly GCA_009830355.1). NCBI lineage: Eukaryota > Metazoa > Arthropoda > Malacostraca > Decapoda > Parastacidae > Cherax > Cherax destructor. The sequence continues at coordinate 97,332 of WNWK01005807.1, read as the reverse complement.
AAGGTGAGTTCTATCCTCCATCTTTTTCCCACTCTCCTATATATAATATCTGGAGTCCCTGGCTGGCTCTGAGGTGACTACCCTAGACTATCCTGAGAGACGGTAGTTCTGGCGTCCCTGGCTGGCTCTGGGGTGACTAGCCTAGACTATCCTGAGAGACGGCAGTTCTGGCGTCCCAGGCTGGCTCTGGGGTGACTAGCCTAGACTATCCTGAGAGACGGTAGTTCTGGCGTCCCAGGCTGGCTCTGGGGTGACTAGCCTAGACTATCCTGAGAGACGGCAGTTCTGGCGTCCCAGGCTCGCTCTGGGGTGACTAGCCTAGACTATCCTGAGAGACGGTAGTTCTGGCGTCCCAGGCTGGCTCTGGGGTGACTAGCCTAGACTATGCTGAGAGACGGCAGTTCTGGCGTCCCAGGCTGGCTCTGGGGTGACTAGCCTAGACTATCCTGAGAGACGGTAGTTCTGGCGTCCCAGGCTCGCTCTGGGGTGACTAGCCTAGACTATCCTGAGAGACGGCAGTTCTGGCGTCCCAGGCTGGCTCTGGGGTGACTAACCTAGACTATCCTGAGAGACGGTAGTTCTGGCGTCCCTGGCTGGCTCTAGGGTGACTAACCTAGACTATCCTGAGAGACGGTAGTTCTGGCGTCCCTGGCTGGCTCTAGGGTGACTAACCTAGACTATCCTGAGAGACGGTAGTTCTCAAGTGATAGTAACTCCAGCCACAATAGCTACATCAACAATCATCATCATCATCAAGAACAAGAAAAGCAAGAACATCAGCAGCAACATCAAGAGCAAGAAAAGCAAGAACATCAATGACAAGAAAGAACATCAACATCAAGAATAACAAGAAAGGCAAGAACATCAACATCAAGAATAACAAGAACATGAACAAGAAAGAGAGAGAAAGGATGGGTCACAAACACAGAGTAATGTAGAATTATTGTGGTAGCGGGAGGTGGGTGGCAGCAGCACTTGTTGTAATTACCAGTTACCCGAGAACCTGCCAATGTTTTTCTTGTGATAGTGCCAGTAAGGAGGCTCTGAAGGGCTCTGGAAGACTCTGGGAGGCTCTAGGAGACTCGGGAGGCTCTAGGAAGCTCTGGGAGGCTTTGGGGGCTCTGAGACGCTCTGTGAAATTCTGGGAGGATCTGGAAAAGACTGGGAGGATCTGGAAGTCTCCGAAAGACTCTAGAAAGCTCTGGAAGGCTATATGAAGCTCTGGGAGGAGGTTAAGAGGCTGCTAAGTGAACCAGATACCTCAAAAGCGGTTGGACGGGACAATATCTCTCCGTGGGTCCTTAGAGAGGAAGCAGAGGCACTGTGTGCCAATAACAACAATCTTCAACACATCTATCGAAACAGGGCAACTACCTGAGGTGTGGAAGACAGCATATGTGGTCCCAATCTTTAAGAAAGTGAGACAGGTAGCATTAAACTGCAGATCAGTGTCACTGATACGTATAGAATGCAGAGTCATGGAGAAGATTATCAGGAAAAGATTGATGGAGGACTTAGAAGCGGATGAGCTTATACACGATAACAAGCACGGTTTCAGGGAGGAGAAATCCTGTGTCACAAACCTACTGGTGTTTTACGACAAGTTGACAGAAATAAGGGAGGGGAGACAGGGGTGGGTAGACTGCATTTTCTTGGACTGTAAGAAGGCTTTCGACACAGTTCCGCACAAGAGATTAGTGCAAAAGCTAGAGGAGTAGGCAGGAATAACAGGAAAGGCACTGCAATGGATCAGAGAATACCTGACAGGGAGGCAACAACGAGTAATGGTAAATGACAAGGTGTCAAAGTGGGCGCCAGTGACGAGTGGGGTTCTACAATTGTCAGTCCTAGGACCGGTGCTGTTTCTGGTATATGTGAATGACATGACGGCAGGGATAGACTCAGAGGTGTCCCTCTTTGCAGACGATGTGAGGCTAATGCGGAGAATTCAAGTGGACGAAGATCAGGTAGATATACAAAGAAATCTGGATTGGTTGCAAGACTGGTCCAGCAACTGGCTCCTCGAGTTTATAAATCATGAAGATTGGGGAAGATCAGAGAAGACTGCAGACAGAGTACAGGCTAGGTGGTCAAAGACTTCAAACCTCACTCAAGACAAAAGATCTTGGGGTGAGTATAATGCCGAGCACATTTCTTGAGGCGCACATAAACCAAATAACTGCTGCAGCATATGGGCGCCTGGCAAACCTGAGAATAGCGTTCAAGACTTTGTGCACCATGTACGTCAGGCCCATATTGGAGTATGCAGCACCAGTATGGAATCAACACCTTGTAAAGCACTTCAAGAAATTAGAGAAAGTGCAAAGGTTTGCAACAAGACTAGTCCCGAAGCTAAGGGGTATGTCCTACGAGGAGAGGTTAAGGGAAATCGATCTAACGACACTGGGGAGTAGGGGAAGACATGATAACAACATATAAAATACTGAGAGGAATTGACAAGGTGGATAGGGACAGGATGTTCCAGAGATGTGACACAGCAACAAGGGGTCACAACTGGAAGGTGAAGACTGAGATGAATCACAGGGATGTTAGGAAGTATTTCTTCAGTCATAGAATTGTCAGGAATTGAAACAATCTGGAGAGTGATGTAGTGGAGGCAGGATCCATACATAGCTTTAAGAAGAGGATCGATAAAGCTCATGGAGCAGGGAGAGTGTGGACCTAGTAGCTACCAGCGATGAGGCGGGGCCAGGAGCTGTGACTTGACCCCCTGCAACTACAAATAGGTGAGTACACACACACACACACACAAGATCAGCGTTCCGTTACCTTAACAAGGAATCGTTCAAGACACTGTATACCGTGTACGTCAGGCCCATACTAGAATATGCAGCACCAGTCTGGAACCCACACCTGGTCAAGCACGTAAAGAAACTAGAGAAAGTGCAAAGGTTTGCGACAAGGTTAGTTCCACAACTCAGGGGTCTGTCTTATGAAGAAAGGCTGAGGGAAATAGGACTAACAACACTGGAGGAAAGAAGGGTCAGAGGAGACATGATAACGACATACAAAATACTGCGGGGAATCGACAAGGTAGACAGTGACAGGATGTTCCAGAGAGGGAACACAGAAACAAAGGGACACAACTGGAAGCTGAAGACTCAGATGAGTCAAAGGTAAGTCAGGAAACATTTCTTCAGCCACAGAGTAGTCAGGAAGTGGAATAGTCTAGAGAAAGATATAGTGGAGGCAGGAACCATACATAGTTTTAAGACGAGGTATGATAAAGCTCATGGAGCAAGGAGAGCAGAGACCCAGTAGCAGACAGCGAAGAGGCGGGGCCAGGAGCTGAGTCTCGACCCCTGCAACCATAATTAGGTGAATTAGGTGAGTACACACACACACACACACACACACACACACACACACACACACACACACACACACACACACACACACACACACACACACACACACACACGTTCATATTTCGTATATTTCTTGGAAAAAAATTATACACCATCTAATCAGTGGTCGGAGTCGACGACTGCTACCCACAGAGTGGTCAGCAGTGACCACTACTACCCACAGAGTGGTCAGCAGTGACCACTACTACCCACACAGTGGTCAGCAGTGACCACTACTACCCACACAGTGGTCAGCAGTGACCACTACTACCCACACAGTGGTCAGCAGTGACCACTACTACCCACACAGTGGTCAGCAGTGACCACTACTACCCACACAGTGGTCAGCAGTGACCACTACTACCCACACTGTGGTCAGCAGTGACCACTACTACCCACACAGTGGTCAGCAGTGACCACTACTACCCACACAGTGGTCAGCAGTGACCACTACTACCCACACAGTGGTCAGCAGTGACCACTACTACCCACACAGTGGTCAGCAGTGACCACTACTACCCACACAGTGGTCAGCAGTTACCCTACTACCCACACAGTGGTCAGCAGTAACCACTACCACCCACACAGTGGTCAGCAGTGACCACTACTACCACACAGTGGTCAGCAGTGACCACTACTACCCACACAGTGGTCAGCAGTGACCACTACTACCCACACAGTGGTCAGCAGTGACCACTACTACCCACACTGTGGTCAGCAGTGACCACTACTACCCACACAGTGGTCAGCAGTGACCACTACTACCCACACTGTGGTCAGCAGTGACCACTACTACCCACACAGTGGTCAGCAGTGACCACTACTACCCACACAGTGGTCAGCAGTGACCACTACTACCCACACGTGGTCAGCAGTGACCACTACTACCCACAGTGGTCAGCAGTGACCACTACTACCCACACTGTGGTCAGCAGTGACCACTACTACCCACACAGTGGTCAGCAGTGACCACTACTACCCACACGTGGTCAGCAGTGACCACTACTACCCACACAGTGGTCAGCAGTGACCACTACTACCCACACGTGGTCAGCAGTGACCACTACTACCCACACGTGGTCAGCAGTGACCACTGCTACCCACACTGTGGTCAGCAGTGACCACTACTACCCACACTGTGGTCAGCAGTGACCACTACTACCCACACAGTGGTCAGCAGTGACCACTACTACCCACACAGTGGTCAGCAGTGACCACTACTACCCACACTGTGGTCAGCAGTGACCACTACTACCCACACTGTGGTCAGCAGTGACCACTACTACCCACACGTGGTCAGCAGTGACCACTACTACCCACACGTGGTCAGCAGTGACCACTACTACCCACACAGTGGTCAGCAGTGACCACTACTACCCACACAGTGGTCAGCAGTGACCACTACTACCCACACAGTGGTCACAGTGACCACTACTACCCACACGTGGTCAGCAGTGACCACTACACCCACACGTGGTCAGCAGTGACCACTACTACCCACACTGTGGTCAGCAGTGACCACTACTACCCACACAGTGGTAGCAGTGACCACTACTACCCACAGTGGCAGCAGTGATACTGTGCACTCAACTGTCAAATGGGATGCAGAGATGGAGTGGAGAAGGTAGAGGGAAAGTGGAGGTAGGGTGGAGGAGTATGGGTGGAGGAGTATAGGTGGAGGGTATAGGGTGAGGAGGTATAGGGGTGGAGGAGGTATAGGGGTGGAGGAGGATAGGGTGGAGGAGGTATAGGGTGGAGGAGTATAGGGGTGGAGGTATAGGGTGGAGGAGTATAGGGTGGAGAGTGATAGAGGTGGAGAGGTATAGGGTGGAGGAGTATAGGTGTGAGGAGGTATAGGGTGGAGGAGGTATAGGGGTGAGGAGGTATAGGGTGGAGGAGTATAGGGGTGGAGGAGAAGGGTGAGGAGTATAGGGTGGAGGAGTATAGGTGGAGAGATATAGGTGGAGAGATAGTAGAGCATAGGGGTGGAGGAGTATAGGGAGTGGAGAGTATAGAGTGGAAGTATAGGGTGGAGGAGATAGGTGGAGGAGTATAGGGTGGAGGTATAGGGTGGAGGAGAAGTGGAGGAGTATAGGGGTGAGGAGGTATAGGGTGGAGGAGTATAGGGGTGGAGGAGGTATAGGGGTGGAGGAGTATAGGGGTGGAGGAGGTATAGGGTGGAGGAGGTATAGGTGGAGGTATAGGGTGGAGGAGTATAGGGGTGGAGGAGGTATAGGGGTGGAGGAGGTATAGGGTGGAGGAGGTATAGGGGTGGAGGAGGTATAGGGGTGGAGGAGGTATAGGGGTGGAGGAGGTATAGGGGTGGAGGAGGTATAGGGTGGAGGAGGTATAGGGGTGGAGGAGGTATAGGGGTGGAGGAGGTATAGGGGTGAGAGAGGTATAGGGTGGAGGAGTATAGGGGTGGAGGAGGTATAGGGGTGGAGGAGGTATAGGGGTGGAGGAGTATAGGGGTGGAGGAGGTATAGGGTGGAGGAGTATAGGGGTGGAGGAGGTATAGGGGTGGAGGAGGTATAGGGTGGAGGAGGTATAGGGGTGGAGGAGGTATAGGGGTGGAGGAGGTATAGGGGTGGAGGAGGTATAGGGGTGGAGGAGGTATAGGGGTGGAGGAGGTATAGGGGTGGAGGAGGTATAGGGGTGGAGGAGGTATAGGGGTGGAGAGTATAGGAGTGGAGAGTATAGGGGTGGAGGAGGTATAGGGGTGGAGGAGTATAGGGGTGGAGGAGTATAGGGTGGAGGAAGTATAGGGGTGGAGGAGGTATAGGGGTGGAGGAGGTATAGGGGTGGAGGAAGTATAGGGGTGAGAGGTTAGGGTGAGGAGATAGTGGAGAGGTATAGGGTGGAGGAGGTAAGGGGTGAGGAAGTATAGGGGTGGAGGAGGTATAGGTGAAGTAGGGGGAGAGTATAGGGGTGGAGGAAGTATAGGGGTGGAGGAGAGTATAGGGAAGTATAGGAGATATAGGGGTGGATGAGGTATAGGGGTGGAGGAAGTATAGGGTGGAAGGTATAGGGTGAGAATATAGGGGTGGAGGAAGTATAGGGGTGGAGAGGTATAGGGGTGGAGAAGTATAGGGGTGGAGAAGGTATAGGGGTGGAGGAAGTATAGGGGTGGAGGAGGTATAGGGGTGGAGGAAGTATAGGGGTGGAGGAGGTATAGGGGTGGAGGAGGTATAGGGTGGAGGAGGTATAGGGGTGGAGGAAGTATAGGGGTGGAGGAAGTATAGGGGTGGAGGAGGTATAGGGGTGGAGGAAGTATAGGGGTGGAGGAGGTATAGGGGTGGAGGAAGTATAGGGGTGGAGGAGGTATAGGGGTGGAGGAGGTATAGGGTGGAGGAGGTATAGGGGAGGAGAGTATAGGGGTGGAGGAGGTATAGGGGTGGAGGAAGTATAGGGGTGGAGGAGGTATAGGGGTGGAGGAGGTATAGGGGTGGAGGAAATATTAGGATTAGAATGGATGGTAATAATGGGTTGTGTCAGCTGTGAATAGCGACCACCCTGCTAGTGGATCCTGCTGTGATAAGTGTCCATGTGAAGCAGAGAGAGAGAGAGAGAGAGAGAGAGAGAGAGAGAGAGAGAGCTGATTACCTCAACTCCTCATCTTCCACCAGTCTCTGCACTGGACTGACGAAGTACTTGCTGCCATTTCCAGAATAAAGATACCCCAATGTTATTAATGTGATTAATGTTATTAATGTGAGGGAGAGAGCTTGGGATAGCTACCTGATGTACGTAACAACTCTTAGCTACCTCATGTACGTAACAACTCTTAGCTACCTGATGTACGTAACAACTCTTAGCTACCTGATGTACGTAACAACTCTTAGCTACCTGATGTACGTAACAACTCTTAGCTACCTGATGTACGTAACAACTCTTAGCTACCTGATGTACGTAACAACTCTTAGCTACCTGATGTACGTAACAACTCTTAGCTACCTGATGTACGTAACAACTCTTAGCTACTTGATGTACGTAACAACTCTTAGCTACCTGATGTACGTAACAACTCTTAGCTACCTGATGTACGTAACAACTCTTAGCTTGTAAATAAAGTTAGGAACCCTTAATTGTTAAACTGAGAGTGTAGTATGGTACACTACACGAGGTAACAGTAGAGGCAGGAAACAAGACAAGGGAGTGTAGTATGGTACACTACACGAGGTATCAGTAGAGGCAGGAAACAAGACAAGGGAGTGTAGTATGGTACACTACACGAGGTATCAGTAGAGGCAGGAAACAAGACAAGGGAGTGTAGTATGGTACACTACACGAGGTATCAGTAGAGGCAGGAAACAAGACAAGGAGTGTAGTATGGTACACTACACGAGGTATCAGTAGAGGCAGGAAACAAGACAAGGGAGTGTAGTATGGTACACTACACGAGGTATCAGTAGAGGCAGGAAACAAGACAAGGGAGTGTAGTATGGACACTACACGAGGTATCAGTAGAGCAGGAAACAAGACAAGGGAGTGTAGTATGGTACACTACACGAGGTATCAGTAGAGGCAGGAAACAAGACAAGGAGTGTAGTATGGTACACTACACGAGGTATCAGTAGAGGCAGGAAACAAGACAAGGAGTGTAGTATGGTACACTACACGAGGTATCAGTAGAGGCAGGAAACAAGACAAGGGTGTAGTATGGTACACTACACGAGGTATCAGTAGAGGCAGGAAACAAGACAGGAGTGTAGTATGGTACACTACACGAGGTATCAGTAGAGGCAGGAAACAAGACAAGGAGTGTAGTATGGTACACTACACGAGGTATCAGTAGAGGCAGGAAACAAGACAAGGGAGTGTAGTATGGTACACTACACGAGGTATCAGTAGAGGCAGGAAACAAGACAAGGGAGTGTAGTATGGTACACTACACGAGGTATCAGTAGAGGCAGGAAACAAGACGAGGTAGTGTAGTATGGTACACTACACGAGTATCAGTAGAGGCAGGAAACAAGACAAGGGTGTAGTATGGTACACTACACGAGGTATCAGTAGAGGCAGGAAACAAGACAAGGGAGTGTAGTATGGTACACTACACGAGGTATCAGTAGAGGCAGGAAACAAGACAAGGGAGTGTAGTATGGTCACTACACGAGGTATCAGTAGAGGCAGGAAACAAGACAAGGGAGTGTAGTATGGTACACTACACGAGGTATCAGTAGAGGCAGGAAACAAGACAAGGGAGTGTAGTATGGTACACTACACGAGGTATCAGTAGAGGCAGGAAACAAGACAGGGAGTGTAGTATGGTACACTACACGAGGTATCAGTAGAGGCAGGAAACAAGACAAGGGAGTGTAGTATGGTACACTACACGAGGTATCAGTAGAGGCAGGAAACAAGACAGGTAGTGTAGTATGGTACACTACACAGGTATCAGTAGAGGCAGGAAACAAGACAAGGGAGTGCAGTATGGTACACTACACGAGGTATCAGTAGAGGCAGGAAACAAGACAAGGGAGTGTAGTATGGTACACTACACGAGGTATCAGTAGAGGCAGGAAACAAGACAAGGGAGTGTAGTATGGTACACTACACGAGGTATCAGTAGAGGCAGGAAACAAGACAAGGGAGTGTAGTATGGTACACTACACGAGGTATCAGTAGAGGCAGGAAACAAGACAAGGGAGTGTAGTATGGACACTACACGAGGTATCAGTAGAGGCAGGAAACAAGACAAGGAGTGTAGTATGGTACACTACACGAGGTATCAGTAGAGGCAGGAAACAAGACGAGGGAGTGTAGTATGGTACACTACACGAGGTATCAGTAGAGGCAGGAAACAAGACAAGGAGTGTAGTATGGTACACTACACGAGGTATCAGTAGAGGCAGGAAACAAGACGAGGGAGTGTAGTATGGTACACTACACGAGGTATCAGTAGAGGCAGGAAAAAGACGAGGTAGTGTAGTATGGTACACTACACGAGGTATCAGTAGAGGCAGGAAACAAGACAAGGGAGTGTAGTATGGTACACTACACGAGGTATCAGTAGAGGCAGGAAACAAGACGAGGTAGTGTAGTATGGTACACTACACGAGGTATCAGTAGAGGCAGGAAACAAGACAAGGGAGTGTAGTATGGTACACTACACGAGGTATCAGTAGAGGCAGGAAACAAGACAAGGGAGTGTAGTATGGTACACTACACGAGGTATCAGTAGAGGCAGGAAACAAGACAAGGGAGTGTAGTATGGTACACTACACGAGGTATCAGTAGAGGCAGGAAACAAGACGAGGGAGTGTAGTATGGTACACTACACGAGGTATCAGTAGAGGCAGGAAACAAGACAAGGGAGTGTAGTATGGTACACTACACGAGGTATCAGTAGAGGCAGGAAACAAGACGAGGGAGTGTAGTATGGTACACTACACGAGGTATCAGTAGAGGCAGGAAACAAGACGAGGTAGTGTAGTATGGTACACTACACGAGGTATCAGTAGAGGCAGGAAACAAGACAAGGGAGTGTAGTATGGTACACTACACGAGGTATCAGTAGAGGCAGGAAACAAGACAAGGGAGTGTAGTATGGTACACTACACGAGGTATCAGTAGAGGCAGGAAACAAGACAAGGGAGTGTAGTATGGTACACTCACGAGGTATCAGTAGAGGCAGGAAACAAGACGAGGGAGTGTAGTATGGTACACTACACGAGGTATCAGTAGAGGCAGGAAACAAGACGAGGTAGTGTAGTATGGTACACTACACGAGGTATCAGTAGAGGCAGGAAACAAGACAAGGGAGTGTAGTATGGTACACTACACGAGGTATCAGTAGAGGCAGGAAACAAGACGAGGTAGTGTAGTATGGTACACTACACGAGGTATCAGTAGAGGCAGGAAACAAGACGAGGTAGTGTAGTATGGTACACTACACGAGGTATCAGTAGAGGCAGGAAACAAGACGAGGTAGTGTAGTAAGATGGAAGGATGAACTGGTCGTATAGAAAGCAAAAACTTGAGGGAACTTTAACGCTGTGGGCGGTTGTGGTGTACCGTGTGGGCGGGAGGTTGAGCATGCCCCTGGATGGTGCGGTTGTGGTGTACCGTGTGGGCGGGAGGTTGAGCATGCCCCTGGATGGTGCGGTTGTGGTGTACCGTGGGGCGGGAGGTTGAGCATGCCCTGGATGGTGCGGTTGTGGTGTACCGTGTGGGCGGAGGTTGAAGCATGCCCTGGATGGTGCGGTTGTGGTGTACCGTGGGCGGGAGGTTGAGCATGTCCCTGATGGTGCGGTTGTGGTGTACCGTGTGGGCGGAGGTTGAGCATGTCCCTGGATGGTGCGGTTGTGGTGTACCGTGTGGGCGGAGGTTGAGCATGCCCCTGGATGGTACGGTTGTGGTGTACCGTGTGGGCGGGAGGTTGAGCATGTCCCTGGATGGTGCGGTTGTGGTGTACCGTGTGGGCGGGAGGTTGAGCATGCCCCTGGATGGTGCGGTTGTGGTGTACCGTGTGGGCGGGAGGTTGAGCATGTCCCTGGATGGTGTGGTTGTGGTGTACCGTGTGGGCGGGAGGTTGAGCATGCCCCTGGATGGTACGGTTGTGGTGTACCGTGTGGGCGGGAGGTTGAGCATGCCCCTGGATGGTGCGACGGGTATTATGTTCTTGCCGGTGAAGGGGTAAATATACAGTACATCTCATATCCATCGTGTGGAGGGCAGCACAAGAGCATATGGCTACACAAAAGGCCTACATCTACAATTGTCTTACTCATTGCAAGCAAATTTGGGATATTTGCTTAATATGCCTTGTATCTTATCTTCACATAAGTTATTATACTATCTTTATATTCATCAGTAAGTGAACATTTATGCTCAAGAAAGCGACCATAAGGCTGGCCACATATTTTGTATTTAATTTGATCATCATCTGTGTCTATCAAACTGTCAGAAGTACTTGTAACCAAGCCTAAGCCTGGCCACTACAACATCAGTCAGTACTTGTAGCCAAGCCTAAGCCTGGCCACTACAACATAAGTCAGTACTTGTAACCAAGCCTAAGCCTGGCCACTACAACATCAGTCAGTACTTGTAATCAAGCCTAAGCCTGGCCACTACAACATCAGTCAGTACTTGTAGCCAAGCCTAAGCCTGGCCACTACAACATAAGTCAGTACTTGTAACCAAGCCTAAGCCTGGCCACTACAACATCAGTCAGTACTTGTAATCAAGCCTAAGCCTGGCCACTACAACATCAGTCAGTACTTGTAGCCAAGCCTAAGCCTGGCCACTACAACATCAGTCAGTACTTGTAATCAAGCCTAAGCCTGGCCACTACAACATCAGTCAGTACTTGTAACCAAGCCTAAGCCTGGCCACTACAACATCAGTCAGTACTTGTAACCAAGCCTAAGCCTGGTCACTACAACATCAGTCAGTTCATACTGCAAGTTGCTCCATAAACGCTATCTACTTAATGTTATCGAGTAACGATGACTTAATCAAGCTTCTAAATGTATTCCTAGACTTTCAGTTCATTTTTTACTTTCCAATATTATTCCTAATGCTATCACTACAATTATCATTCAGTACTTGCTAACTTCCAAGCCTAAGCCGGCCACTACAACATAAGTCAGTACTTGTAATCAAGCCTAAGCCTGGCCACTACAACATCAGTCAGTACTTGTAACCAAGCCTAAGCCTGGTCACTACAACATCAGTCAGTACTTGTAATCAAGCCTAAGCCTGGCCACTACAACATCAGTCAGTACTTGTAACCGCCTAGCCTGGCCACTACAACATCAGTCAGTACTTGTAATCAAGCCTAAGCCTGGCCACTACAACATCAGTCAGTACTTGTAACCAAGCCTAAGCCTGGCCACTACAACATCAGTCAGTACTTGTAACCAAGCCTAAGCCTGGCCACTACAACATCAGTCAGTACTTGTAACCAAGCCTAAGCCTGGTCACTACAACATCAGTCAGTACTTGTAACCAAGCCTAAGCCTGGTCACTACAACATCAGTCAGTACTTGTAACCAAGCCTAAGCCTGGCCACTACAACATAAGTCAGTACTTGTAACCAAGCCTAAGCCTGTCCACTACAACATCAGTCAGTACTTGTAACCAAGCCTAAGCCTGGTCACTACAACATCAGTCAGTACTTGTAACCAAGCCTAAGCTTGGCCACTACAACATCAGTCAGTACTTGTAACCAAGCGTAAGCCTGGTCACTACAACATCAGTCAGTACTTGTAACCAAGCGTAAGCCTGGTCACTACAACATCAGTCAGTACTTGTAACCAAGCCTAAGCCTGGTCACTACAACATCAGTCAGTTCATACTGCAAGTTGCTCCATAAACGTACTTATCTACGTTAATGTTATCGTAGTGAACGATAGATCTACTCAAGCTTCTAAATGTATTCCTATGACACTCAGATTCATTGTTTACTTCTCTCCTAATATTATTCCTAATGCTATACACAAACTTATCTAAGTTATATTCTACATTTTTTCAGGGTATTTTCTTTAGCTAACTTATCCAATTTACCAAGGAGGAGTAATTCAGTGTTTGATGGAATTCATAAAAAAAAATCTACATTAATTTGCCGTCCTCTGATTTTTGAGTATTTTCATAGTCATTATGTGAGTCAAGAGCTTCAGTGATGACAGAATCAGTAGTAATCAAGGAGTCAAGCTCGGTGTCATAAGTTAACTTTAGCACGATTAGGATGGCAAATAATTCAGGTTGTAGTGTATAAGCCCAGTTGTTAATTCTTATGCCTACCACAACATGGTTGGTACTAGGCTAGCAAGAAGGCCGCCCTAGGTAAGTGAATCACACTGTCCAATGTTAACAGTTGGAAGAATCATCCCTCACCCAGGGTTAACTGCTCCCCGGAAACACTTAGCAGTAAGTGCAAAATATGTGCGCGTTTTTCATGCTACAATATAAAATGTGTTAATATTGCACTCACACCAAGTGGAAGATGCAACACTTGCTCACATTGCAACACTTAAATGTTTTTCTCACTCGTTTCTTGTGAATGTTTATTGTATTTCCTTGTTTTCACGACAGTGAGAAGGGAAAACATCGCGCCACTGGTGACACTATTAAAATCGCTTGTGCTCTTCCACTTAGAGTGTTGTTCAGTGTTGACGCCCCGTCCAGGGCAGCAGAGAGAAGAGTTCAAACAAATATAAAGATAATTTACTGCTTGTGCAGAATCAACAAAGCATTGAAATTGCTGGGAACGCAGCAAAGCCCCAAATATGTTCTTGCTGGAGAGAGAGATACACGATAATATATGCTGTATGTACGTGGAAAGTATCCGAGGGCCTGGCATAATATACTGGAGCGAGATATATGGGACGAAATGTAAAATAAACTTAACGAAAGGTAGGAATACCTTGGGCACAACAAGAGAACATTGTATCAACATCCGTGATCCCAATTCAACATTTTGCATTGGCTTCTTGCAGATTGTTATGGTAATGTGGTTGGTATAATAATATACATGGAAGTGACTGTTAGTGCTAGCCTCACGCCAAGGACGTAAGCCCTGTAAGAGAGTGAGAGAAAGTAGACGTCTGGCTTTCCTGCGCCGCCAATCCAGAGTGTGAGAGCGATAATAATGTGCGCTGCGCTGCGCTCTAGCATAAACTATGTTCGCTAGGTGGCAGCACAGGTGCTAGGAGTGCAAGGCACACAATACGAAGACTTGACTGGCTGGGCTGGACAAGTGTCACAAGCTCTGCCGGAACAAATGTAGGAGTCTTAAAGATGAAATTGGACAAGTATTGACACCAAGTGCTGGATTAACCAGGCTGTGAAGGATGTGTGGGCCAGCGGACCCACAGGGAGCAACAACCCGGTTGACCAGGCAAACACCAGACAAGCCTGGCCCAGGGCAGTCCACCCTGAGGAATGTGTCAGTATTATTATTATTAGCATCATGGGGGAGCGGTAAACCCGTAGAGGTTATCAAGACTGATCCTTGGAGGGAATGGCGCCTCTAAATCCGTGGATCAATGTCGACATGAGAGTCGAATGATCCAAATAGTTTTTTTTCATCACCGCTGCCCACCCCACTAATCATAAGAACATAAGACAGGAGGAACACTACAGTAGGCCTATTGATCCATAATGGGCAGGTCCTTTACAATCCAATCCACTGACAATATTTGCCCATCCCACTTTCAGAGCACAGTGTCTTGTTCCAATGGGGCAGAGAAAAAGTGTACAGAAAATGGCGCACATATGCTAATTCGTTAGCACTTCACATAGATATGCGTAATACCCCTAAACACCAAATAAGGAGCCGCAATGCTCCTGGTTCCAATCTTCGTTCTACTGAAGGAAAATATAAAGGGTGAGCAGATATGGAGCAGCTGGAGCGGAGTTATGGAGTACCTTTGTTATACAGAAGTGTAAAATACACTAGCAGTAGCACTCAGTGGTGTCTGGAGAAGAACTTAGATCTAGGTAAAACACTCAAGACTTTGAAGAATGAGACACTTGGGCAAAATTTGGGAATCTTTATTGAGGAAACGTTTCGCCAGCCAGTGGCTTCTTCAGTCCAATACAGAGAACATAACATAAGAATGGAGGAACACTGCAGAAGGCCTACTGGCTCATACAAGGTAGGTCCTTATCAAAACCACCACTACCTAAGAATTTACTCCCGTACTCACGACACCAATCAAACCCAGCCCCTCCCACTCATATATTTGTCCAATCTCTTTTTAAAGCCACCCAAGGTCCTAGCCTCTATCACCCTACTCGGAAGATTGTTCCACGCATCTACAACTCTGTTCGAATAACAGGAAGATCAGGAGGAGTATGAGGTAGTCAGTCCCTCAGTCTGGAGTTGATGTGTTCAGTTCAATAATCTTGAAAGGTGGTAGTAAATGCCACCTTCCCCGGAAACCTCTCCAGGTATACCTGGAGTATACCTGGAGTATACCTGGAGTATACCTGGAGTATGTCCAGACTCAAGCTGGACATAGGTCTAGCTTGAGTCTGGACGTATGTTCCTCTTGTATACTTTTGCAGTGTTCCTCCTTTTTTATGTTCTTATATCTTGGACCTGTCTAACATGGGCCAGTAGGCGAGGTGTGTGAGGTGCAGCAGGTGGGTGAGGTGCAGCAGGTGGGTGAGGTGCAGCAGGTAGGAGAGATGTGTGTGAGGTGCAGCAGGTGGGTGAGTGGGTGAGGTGCAGCAGGTGGGTGAGGTGTGGGGAGTGAAGGTGGTAGGGAGGAGATAGTGGGAAATTAAAAGAAGGGGAGACCAGGTATGGCAGGAAAAAATACTTCACCGAATTGTAATACAATGTGTTGAAGCAGTGATGATGTGGGTTGACACCTTCCATCACGGCAGTCACTGTTGTCATGTGAGCTCTGACACCAGAGACAGAGAGAGAACTTCAGTGGAAAGATTGTTGTAGTGTTCCATAGCGCTGCTGCACCGTGGAACACTACATTTGTGTTAAACTGCTTGCCACGAGGTTTCATGTCATTGTTTTTGCGTCACTGTTGATTTTGTTTATTGTCTTGAGGGTCTGTGTGTGGGCATCTTGTAATCTCTCTTTTTGAGTGAAAATAGGTCGAGTAATATAGGTCTTTGTGTATGATTTATTTAGAAATGATAAGAGAGAGAGAGGGAGGTGACGAGCAAAGATGTAAGCAAGCAGAGTTAATTAGAGAGATAAGAGTGAGGGTGTAGAGTGTGTGTGTGTGTGTGTGTGTGTGTGTGTGTGTGTGTACCAGTTACTGGGAGCAAATCTTGCAAGAGGCAGACAGCGTCTTTCTTTACTCATCACCACAAAATTGCATTACGTGTGCTCCACCAGCTTCACAGATATTATTGTAACAGTATATTCTCCTCCCTCCACCCTCTCTCTCACACACACACATACACACACACACACCTCCATATTGCTTAAGTTGATAATATTAAACGAGGGCGAGGGCGAGGGCGAGGGCGAGGGCGAGGGCGAGGGCGAGGGGATAAAAGGTCATGTATGAAACACGTCAGGTTAGGTGGGTTCGTAGAGGGAATGATGGTAGCCATTAGTATTATAATCATGGGGGCGCTAAACCCGTAGGATTATACTGCGCCTGTGGGGGAAGGATGGAAGGCATCCAGAGCTCAAATCAGGGAACTGGAGCACAGATCCATTTCTCTAGATCAAGAGCCCTCACCAGCGTCAAGGAACCTACCTTGAGGAGATGGTAGCCATGGAACAAGTGCTGACTGTTATGGAGGCGTTGTATTTGGTACATGTACTTAAAGAAATAAAGATGATTATTATTATTATTATTATTATTATTATTATTAACCCCAGCCTACACCTTGAGTCCCTAAATTCATTGGGGTTCCCCTAACTAATATTTATGTACATGAAGGGTCACTAGCTCTGGCCTAATATTCAAGGATAATTACTCATCAACCCTGGTTATAATTACCTCGTATTTGGGCTTTCTCCCACACACAACCCGTAGTTAAGTTACCTTGTGTTCACCAACATACTGTCGGCCGACTAATACTAACAGGAAAACAAAAGTAATACTGACGACGGGAACCTGGGAAGAGACCAAATATTCACGGTACGTGGGGAAGCCTCGTCCTCTTATTGTCTTTGACGGCACCCGTCGTCAACATTACTTTTGTTTTCCTGTTAGTATTAGTCGGCCGACAGTATGTTGGTGAACACAGGATAACTTAACTACGGGTTGTGTGTGGGAGAAAGCCCAAATACGAGGTAATTATAACCAGGGTTGATGAGTAATTATCCCATGAATATTAGGCCAGAAGCTAGTGACCCTTCATGTAGTACATAAATATTAGTTAGGGGAACCCCAATGAATTTAGACTTTCAAGGTGTAGGCTGGGGTTAATAATAATAATAATAATAATAATAATAATAATCATCTTTATTTCTACAAGTATATGTACAAGTATACAGATCATAGCTGACATCAATGACATACTACTATACAGAAAGCCCCTTGTTATGCAGAGCATTTCGGGCAAATTAAACTCCACAACACAAATAAGTCTGTTCTAGTTTGTGCTTAGAGACAGGAATTTCCTGCAGGTCAGTTAATCCTTTAAAAAGAAGTGTAAATATAGGGATACATGTGAGAACAGGACAAAGGAATCTTGTGTTATCTGTGTCAACAGTGACTGCCAGAGTGGAGCATCTCACAAGTTCTCACACTAGGAAATATATATATAAGTATACTACACAATACTGTTGACAGTGTGTTTAATAACTACTTAGAGAGTTTGAGTTAGTACTAACTACTGTGTCTCTTCTTCCTCAGGGATCTTCGCTTCAACAAGATCAGGAGTATCCCCACCAACCACTTCAAGGACCTCAAACATCTCCACACCTTGTAAGTACCCAACCACCTTTAATGTTTGTGGAACTAAGAGTATTGGGAGCGAGAGATATGGAAGTGTAAAGTAGAACCAGTGTAAAGCTATGGAACTACAGGCACAATAAGAGAGCACTGATGTCAACATCCAGTGGGCTTGTTTTTTCAACTGTTACCAGCAGATATCAGAAATATTGCTGGAACCCGTGAAGAAGTCTTCAAGAAGGAAACTTGGTCACTGCCTCCGCTGTGTGCCAGATCAACGAGGCTGTGGTGGAATACTAGGCCGGAGGACTGCCAACAGCAACAGCCTAATCGACCATATAATCAACAGGGAGGCCTGACCCGGGCGAAGCAGGAGAAGTAAGAAAACTGAAACAGGCCACAGGTAAACCACCCAGAAATGAAATCATGAAAGACTGTATGAAAGACACTGACTAAACCAGTATGAAAGACACTGACTCAACCAGTATGAAAGACACTGACTCAACCAGTATGAAAAACACTAACTCGACCAGTATGAAAGACACTGACTCAACCAGTATGAAAGACACTGACTCAACCAGTATGAAAAACACTGACTCAACCAGTATGAAAGACACTGACTCAACCAGTATGAAAGACACTGACTCAACCAGTATGAAAAACACTAACTCGACCAGTATGAAAGACACTGACTCGACCAGTATGAAAGACACTGACTCAACCAGTATGAAAGACACTGACTTAACCAGTATGAAAGACACTGACTCAACCAGTATGAAAGACACTGACTCGACCAGTATGAAAGACACTGACTCGACCAGTATGAAAGACACTGACTCAACCAGTATGAAAGACACTGACTCGACAAGTATGAAAGACACTGACTCGACCAGTATTAAAGACACTGACTCAACCAGTATGAAAGACACTGACTCAACCAGTATGAAAAACACTAACTCGACCAGTATGAAAGACACTGACTCAACCAGTATGAAAGACACTGACTTAACCAGTATGAAAGACACTGACTCAACCAGTATGAAAGACACTGACTCAACCAGTATGAAAGACACTGACTCGACCAGTATGAAAGACACTGACTCGACCAGTATGAAAGACACTGACTCAACCAGTATGAAAGACACTGACTCAACCAGTATGAAAGACACTGACTCAACCAGTATGAAAGACACTGACTCAACCAGTATGAAAGACACTGACTCAACCAGTATGAAAGACACTGACTCAACCAGTATGAAAAACACTAACTCGACCAGTATGAAAGACACTGACTCGACCAGTATGAAAGACACTGACTCAACCAGTATGAAAGACACTGACTCAACCAGTATGAAAGACACTGACTCAACCAGTATGAAAGACACTGACTCGACCAGTATGAAAGACACTGACTCGACCAGTATGAAAGACACTGACTCAACCAGTATGAAAGACACTGACTCGACAAGTATGAAAGACACTGACTCGACCAGTATTAAAGACACTGACTCAACCAGTATGAAAGACACTGACTCAACCAGTATGAAAAACACTAACTCGACCAGTATGAAAGACACTGACTCAACCAGTATGAAAGACACTGACTTAACCAGTATGAAAGACACTGACTCAACCAGTATGAAAGACCTGACTCAACATATGAAAGACACTGACTCCACCAGTATGAAAGACACTGACTCAACCAGTATGAAAGACACTGACTCCACCAGTATGAAAGACACTGACTCCACCAGTATGAAAGACACTGACTCAACCAGTATGAAAGACACTGACTCCACCAGTATGAAAGACACTGACTCGACCAGTATGAAAGACACTGACTCAACCAGTATGAAAGACACTGACTCCACCAGTATGAAAGACACTGACTCAACCAGTATGAAAGACACTGACTCCACCAGTATGAAAGACACTGACTCGACCAGTATGAAAGACACTGACTCAACCAGTATGAAAGACACTGACTCGACCAGTATGAAAGACACTGACTCCACCAGTATGAAAGACACTGACTCGACCAGTATGAAAGACACTGACTCAACCAGTATGAAAGACACTGACTCCACCAGTATGAAAGACACTGACTCGACCAGTATGAAAGACACTGACTCAACCAGTATGAAAGACACTGACTCAACCAGTATGAAAGACACTGACTCCACCAGTATGAAAGACACTGACTCAACCAGTATGAAAGACACTGACTCAACCAGTATGAAAGACACTGACTCAACCAGTATGAAAGACACTGACTCAACCAGTATGAAAGACACTGACTCAACCAGTATGAAAGACACTGACTCAACCAGTATGAAAGACACTGACTCAACCAGTATGAAAGACACTGACTCAACTAGTAATACGAAGACGATAATTAAGGTAAAAACAAAGACAAACAAGAAAATTTTAGTGTAGAAGGAAGTGATGAATGTGATAGAGGGAGAGAAGAGTCACGACTGACATTCTCAGGGTAAAGATGGCAGCAGGAAAGCATTGTTAGTAGAAGGTAGGAAGCACCTACGGTGCTCTGAGCACTGACTCCTCCACAACAACCACATCAATGTCGTGTTTACAACTGTATATAACTGTAATGACTCGTATATACGTCATGGATGTGTTTACCATTCTTAACACATTTAATTAGATGACTCTGAGTGCAAGATGAACAAAGATAACATTAATATTAGGTCACTTCTATCTACAAGCATCTGGTGTTATGTAACATTTGGTCTGGGTCACTAGCGTCAGCTGGGTCAGCTGGGTATATGAACACAAAATACCACGAGGGGATGTGTATCCCCGTTCGTGGATATTGTCAGACTAATGAAGGGAAAAAACTGGAGATGACAGGGAAGAAAAGTTACAAAAATGACCAGGATAAACTGTAGAGTTGGTTAGACTTGTGCATCTTGGAATTCAACTCCTGCAGATGCAAGGTTATAAAAGTTGGAAAAGAAGAATGATCGATAACGGAGAAGACATTTGGTGGACAGGTTGTAAAACTAACACAAGGAGGACTGAGGCTTCAGTGTAGTTCCAAGTGTATCAACACACTAACTTATGCAGGGAATACACGACTACTGAACCTAGAAATAGCAGTAATGTTGCAGAATCATTCACGACCCTATGTATGATATATCAAGCCCATCATAAAGTACGTATCATCTGCATGAATCACTCACCTGAACGAAAAGTTTTAGAAAGTAAAGAAAGTGCAGTCCTTTACAATGAGACTAGTCTTGGAGCTTTGGGTCTTAATCTATGAAAAGCATTGACTGACATATGTAAATATGATGACATTAGAAGAGAGAAGGATCAGGGAAGACATGATAACGTACAAGATAAAGTACGTGATGAGAAACACATCAACAACAGACAGTAGTGAAGGCAAAGAACGGGAACAAGGGGTCACAGATAGAAGAAGTTAAAAGTTCTTTGCAATGAGATGGTTGAGGTTATTTTCTGGTACAGTAGAACATAACTGGCCAGACATACTCACCTCACACAGTCTTCATTAACACAATAACACACTTGATTTTCGTACCCAAAACTAGAAGTTATAATAACCTGACTGCAGCAGTTCACAACTAACTCACAAATATTTAGGCGACGTTATGGTCCAGCTGGTACTCGCAACTTACTGATGGACCAGACGGTCCGGCTGGTCCATATATACAGTATATACGGTCCATATATACAGTAATTTTTGTTACTCTGCTCTGAGATGATTGAGATATCTTAATAAAAATGAGGTTTCTCCTGGGTAAGGAATAGGCTGTCCTCCAGTTCCGCTACAAGGAAACCTTTGAAGTTGTCCTAGCTGACAAACCTTGGATGCAATTCTTGACGATATTCTCATTGTTCTACGAAGTCTGCCAGCTCAGTCTGACATTACTGAAATCTCCCAGCTCAGGTTGATACTACTAAAGTCTCCCAGCTCAGACTGATACTACTAAAGTCTCCCAGCTCAGGTTGATACTACTGAAGTCTCCCAGCTCAGACTGATATATTTCAACACTGTGTATGTGACCCATCCTGCGTTATGGGAAATATAGCTAGCTTTTGTTCCCACTGTCTTAACTCATAGAGCATAGTGTAGTGTAGCAGCACACTGCTGATTTCTTCAACTTTGCTACATAAAAAAATGCATTTAACACCTTCCCACTGCAAGTTACAAAGGTAATGAACTCAGATGGTCACAATCATGACAAGTTACAAAGGTATTTGCAGATTACAGAATGGGTCAGAGACTGGGCCCCAAAGTTGATAGCTGAACAAGGTACAATGGTAACTAGTGAATTAATTACCATTGTACCTTGTTCAGCTATCAAAACTTTGGGCCCAGTCTGACCCATATATACCTCTGTAATCTGCAAATACCTTTGTAACTTGTCATGATGTGACCATCTGAGTTCATTACCTTTGTAACTTGCTCAGCTATCAAACTTTGAGGTCCAGTCCCTGGACCCATTATGTACCTCTGTAATCTTTTGACTACCGCCCACAGGATGGGTATGGGGTGCATAATAAAGATATCAAACTAACAAACCACTGCACACCGGCTGGAGTTCCACAAGGTGGCATAATAGAAGCCACAGCCACTGCACAAGAACTAGCGTCAACACGAGGCTAACAAGGCATTTGATAGCTCTTAGTGTCGTGGGTTATTACCCAGCATTGTTAGCCAGCAACAACCAGTACAATGTGGTCTAGGTATCACTGGTGTCATGAAGCATCATGGGTGTACCTGGGTACCTCTACTAGTGTCATGAAGCATCATGGGTATACCTGGGAACCTCTACTAGTGTCATGAAGCATCATGGGTATACTGGACACCTCTACTAGTCTCATGGGTACATGTATTCACTGGTGCAGGTGTTGTAGGTCTACAGTAACATACCAATTTCTGAATTTGCGTATTCGAATTGTTAGCTAAAGGTTAGTATTGTTCATGTTTATGTTATTTTGTTTATTTTGTTATTGTTTATGTTGCTGTTGTTATGTGCTTACATAAGCAGTGTAAGCACATACAGTGACCTCTGCTAAGTACGGGTTCCCAGACGTCCCTAGGGCAGGCATGCTACTCATGTTTCACCTGCCCTTGGAAAGGTAATCTTAGGCTCGTGTGACTGTTGCTGCTGCCAGAATTCATGTTCACAGTGCCCACTGACTTCATGAACTTGTGTACTCACTCACTCGTCTTGGTATGGGTCAAGTCTTGGCTCCTGACCTGACCTCTTAAACTACTCTCAGAATTATTGTGTCCCTCTTGCTTAACCCGTATTATATCTACTCTCATCCCTTTCTTATCACCCTAAGTATTTCCTAATATTCCTTCACTAGTATCAAGGCCCCTTTTTATCCCCTTAATGGTCTTAAATCACAGAACGAATGGGACTTAAACCCCTGGCAGGTGAGTGCTACAACTCACACACCAGTCAGTGACTGATACATAGACTGTTGCGCCTGGTTGGAGCTTACACCAGACACTGTCTGTGTTTGCTGTGCACTGTGTACTAACTGTCTGTTGCTGCCGACAGCATCTTTCAAGGTGTGAGAATATCCCCAAGTTTCCTTTATTACAACACAACCCTTTAAATGTTTTAACTAACTTCCCAGACTTGTGTATAAGACAGTCTGGGCTGCTGGTTCCCCGAGGCTCAGTAATGATTTAATGTACAGAGCGAGAGTAAAGGTGGTAGTTATCATAGGTTAATTTAAGTCTGAGCTCTTCTTCTTCCCCTCCTCCTCCTTTCCCACCCTTCTTTTCCTCAGTGGGTTCATTCCCTCCGGGAAGCCACTGGTTCGTATCATGGAATTCTTGAAAAGATGTGATAGGCGGGCAATAAATCGTGAAGTAGAGTCAGTTGTGTGAGATGAGAGAACTGCTGGTGCCTAGTGTGTTGGCTCACGGGTCGTCGACATTGTCCACAAATCCGGGTGTGTGATACAAGTGTGATTTACTCATCCACCAGATGCTCTGTGGTTACTGTCAATAACTGATACTATCCAAGTTGATAGTTTGTCTTACCATTGTTCTCTCTTTACAAGTGCTAAGTATGTAAAATTCATTCATCATATTATAGATTATCTACAATACCGATATGTTGATAAGTTACACACATGTGCAATACTAAGAATCTTTATTAACGAAACGTTTCGCCCGCGCTGCAGGCGCCATCAGTAGAATACAGAGATGAATCACAGTCGTGGAGACATCAGCCTTGGTGGAAGACGAAGTGCATAGGTAGTTTAATGCAATAAGATCACAGTAAACAGGTGATACCACAATGTCCAGAACAACCACTGTGAAAAAATAGTGAATTTCGAAGCGCTTTCGTGATTTCTCACATTACCAAGGAACTGCATAGGTAGTTTAATGTAGTTAAATTATCTTGCGCCAAGACTGACGGACTAATTAGTATATCAAATCACCTCTCCACTAATTCATCTCTGTATGAAGTCTGCAGAGCAGGCGAAATGTTTCACCAATAATAGAGGAAGCAGGAGCGCCACGAGCGCAATAAGAGAACACTATATCTACATCCTTGGTTCTGGACTACTGAATCTGCCACCAGCACATATCAGAAATATTACTGGAACAAATGTAGAATTTTTAAAGATAAAACTGGATTACTACCTCCGCCAAGTGCCCTATCAACCAGACTGTGATGGCTGTGTGGGTCAGTAGGTGACTAAGAGCAACAGTCTGGTGATCAAACAGCCAGATGAGAGAGACAGATTTTGACGGTAATTTTAAGTGTATCCATCGTTGTATACGAGACTTCTTCCACCGTCCAGAAGGCTTAACTAACCTAATTAATCAAATCTCCCTAAACTAACTTAATTTGACTTTACTATTAAACTTAAAAATATTATTAGCGCATGAACGTCCTGCTCACTGTAAATAAATTATCTATGAGTTCTCGTAGCTGTACGTAAATTTTTATTGGTTGTAAATAAGGAAAAAGTATAACTTGTGAAGAATACAGTGTTATTAACCTAGTGTTGTGTTAATAATGGTGGAGTACAGTGTTTCCAACATCTTTTCCAATACCTCATTCCAAGTGTCTACCTCAACATCCACCATCATCAAGGACATCACCAGTAATAGACAGGACAGGTTCCATCCTCTGCAAGGGTATACATAATCTCTTGCAATGATTGCAACCAATTATACATGGGCGAATCATCCAGCGACCTCCAAACACGTATTTCAGAACACCAGTACGCAGGCAGAACGGACAATTTAAGGAACGCCTGCGTTCAACACCAAAATTTCCACAACCATTGAATCGACTACAGAAACGCAAGACTTATCGCCAGAGAAGAAAATACTCAATACCGCAGAATCCTGAAATCATCACTTATCTGTATGTCTAACAATTTCAACCAGAACAACGGCTTCTATAACATAGCTGAACCCGCCCGTCCCGTGGGGTCTGTCTCGGGTACAACCTACCAAACATTCTCAGTGGTCCCTTACAGGTCCGTCTCAGATACAACCTACCCAGCATTCTCCACCTGATTCCGCTCTATATATACTCATGTATTATTCACTCCAGGTAGATCTATTTGTGACTTGATAAAGCCCACTGTGTGGGTGAAACGTAGTCAATAAAGGATCGCATTATACTTCATTTGTGTTTATTTTTTCACAATGCTATTAACCTAGTGTCGTGTTGGTTTGTAGAGTACAGTGTTATTAATCTAGTGTTGTGTTGGTGGGTAGAGTACAGTGTTATTAACCTAGTGTTGTGTTGGTGGGTAGAGCAGTGTTGTGTTGGTTTGTACAGTTGTTATTAACCTAGTGTTGTGTTAATGTTGCAGGTTACTGAACAACAACCACATCACACGCCTGCAGAATGGTTCCTTCTCTGGGCTAGAGGCTCTGCGTTACCTGTAAGTACCTTCACCACACCCACTGTTTACATGTTATTCATTCTGGACTTCATGTTTGAGCCTTGGAAGGGGAGAAGGTAGCTAAAATTCCTTGGATCAAAAGTTTCATCTCAGTCGCTGAGCTCAATTTGTTGCTACTCTGCACTGTGTCAACATACACTCATCCTTACATAATTACCTCTTCCGTAGTTTGTTTCACTTTATCTTCATCCCCTCCTCTATATTACAGTATTCATCAGGTAGTTAAAACTCAATACCGTCTGCTCACTGGACCAGAGCAACTTCTTATTTTCTATTTCTTGTGGCTGATGCACCGAGGGAGGTTATGCAACCCTCATGGTTTATTGTGCACCCCATGTTCATCCTGTGAGTGGCTAGTTTATTGTGCACCCCATGTTCATCCTGTGAGTGGCTAGTTTATTGTGCACCCCATGTTCATCCTGTGAGTGGCTAGTTTATTGTGCACCCCATGTTCATCCTGTGAGTGGCTAGTTTATGTGCACCCCATGTTCATCCTGTGAGTGGCTAGTTTATTGTGCACCCCATGTTCATCCTGTGAGTGGCTAGTTTATTGTGCACCCCCATGCTGATCCTGTGAGTGGCTAGTTTATTGTGCACCCCATGTTCATCCTGTGAGTGGCTAGTTTATTGTGCACCCAATGTTCATCCTGTGAGTGGCTAGTTTATTGTGCACCCCATGTTCATCCTGTGAGTGGCTAGTTTATTGTGCACCCCATGTTCATCCTGTGAGTGGCTAGTTTATTGTGCACCCCATGTTCATCCTGTGAGTGGCTAGTTTATGTGCACCCCATGTTCATCCTGTGAGTGGCTAGTTTTTGTGCACCCCATGTTCATCCTGTGAATGGCTAGTTTATTGTGCACCCCATGCTCATCCTGTGAGTGGCTAGTTTATTGTGCACCCCATGTTCATCCTGTGAGTGGCTAGTTTATTGTGCACCCCATGTTCATCCTGTGAGTGGCTAGTTTATTGTGCACCCCATGTTCATCCTGTGAGTGGCTAGTTTATTGTGCACCCCATGTTCATCCTGTGAGTGGCTAGTTTATTGTGCACCCCATGTTCATCCTGTGAGTGGCTAGTTTATTGTGCACCCCATGTTCATCCTGTGAGTGGCTAGTTTATTGTGCACCCCATGTTCATCCTGTGAGTGGCTAGTTTATTGTGCACCCCATGCTCATCCTGTGAGTGGCTAGTTTATTGTGCACCCCATGTTCATCCTGTGAGTGGCTAGTTTATTGTGCACCCCATGTTCATCCTGTGAGTGGCTAGTTTATTGTGCACCCCATGTTCATCCTGTGAGTGGCTAGTTTATTGTGCACATCATGTTCATCCTGTGAGTGGCTAGTTTATGGTGCACCCCATGTTCATCCTGTGAGTGGCTAGTTTATTGTGCACCCCATGTTCATCCTGTGAGTGGCTAGTTTATTGTGCACCCCATGTTCATCCTGTGAGTGGCTAGTTTATTGTGCACCCCATGCTCATCCTGTGAGTGGCTAGTTTATTGTGCACCCCATGTTCATCCTGTGAGTGGCTAGTTTATTGTGCACCCCATGTTCATCCTGTGAGTGGCTAGTTTATTGTGCACCCCATGTTCATCCTGTGAGTGGCTAGTTTATTGTGCACCCCATGTTCATCCTGTGAGTGGCTAGTTTATTGTGCACCCCATGTTCATCCTGTGAGTGGCTAGTTTATTGTGCATCCCCATGCTCATCCTGTGAGTGGCTAGTTTATTGTGCACCCCATGTTCATCCTGTGAGTGGCTAGTTTATTGTGCACCCCATGCTCATCCTGTGAGTGGCTAGTTTATTGTGCACCCCATGTTCATCCTGTGAGTGGCTAGTTTATTGTGCACCCCATGTTCATCCTGTGAGTGGCTAGTTTATTGTGCACCCCCATGCTCATCCTGTGAGCGGTATCGCAAAATCCAGGATTACAGATGTTACAATGGGTCTTTGTCAGACCCCACTGAACATTGTTACATCACTTAGAAAGACCGAGGGAAAAGCCCGTTCTCCTCTTTTCTCTCGTCTAAGTGTACGATTCATTGTGGCCCATTGTAAGTGTTGAGGTGGCAGGGAGGAACTACCTAGAGGTGTAAGAGCTATGAACAGCGTCAGACCGTAGTTGTCTAGTCTAGGTGGCAGTAAGGAACACTTAGTACGACACCTTAGTATAACTTTGGTTGAACGACTTTCAAGTTTAAAGTGTTGTGAAGACCAGTGAGTCTGGCGTTCGTTTGATGTCCGTGTCGGCAATGGTATGGTCACTTAGACCACTAAGTGCGAAGGGTAAGCTGGCTATTACTTTGCCATGGTCCACCATGGTACCAACAGCAACCACATTTTAATGTCAGTAGGCATCATCCAGTGTTTGTCACTTGCAGCACCCCGCCATAGGGCCATCTGAGCGGGTCATCATATGAAAAATACTCGAGTGGGGTTATTTTTTTCCTGACGAGTGGAACAGAAACAACGAGAGTGTGTAGGTAAGAGCACAGCAACACAGGGTGGTGTGAAGGTTGCTGGAGAGGCCAAGAGATGAGGTGTGATGGCTGGTGCACTACATACAAGGCAACACACTGGAGGAGATCAAACGATGCCTGAATCAAGTGTCTGAATTGTTTGATGCGAGGAAGGTAAACAACTTAACATTTTGCTTGAGATGGTGTTGAGTGAAGGATTTCATAGCACCAAGAAGGCTGAATTAATAATTGGCTGGAGACAACTAAGAAGATGGATATGTGGATGTTTGGTCCTAGTGTCTCCTCGCACACTCGTGGTGTCCCCTTTACAAGAGGTGATCATAAAAGGAGTGGCACTTACGTCACCTCTTACCTTGTAATATATAGCACATTTTAACTCCCTTATGAGACCATAATGGAGAGACTGGTGGTATTTTCTTTGTCAGGATAAACCGGAAAACTTTTCCTAACGCGTATGTCACTCAAATGAGGACCGACCCGCGAAGCTTTGGTGTATCTAACCCAGGTCTTACTACGCTGGCTCACTGGCACACCCGTTAACTAACAAGTAAATATCACATTACTTAAAGACCAAAGAACACAGTTTCGCGTCCTATGAATCTTACGTAGATAATGTTGACGAGCCGAGGGTACTTCTTGTCTCTGATGTCTCTCCACTCGTGTGACTGCCTTAGCGACATTGAAATACTTTGTTTTAAAGACGATAGGCTAGTCTCTAGTGTGTTGATCGCTGTCTTTGAGGGCCACATCCTCACACCTTGCGATGCCAACACTAAATATTATATTAATCTGTTGATTTATCTCCTCATAAACACATTTTTCCATTTTGCTCCGAAGGGCTAATTTTACTGGGTGTCACTCGTCCTGTCAGTGAACTGTACCTTCAGACCAAAATTTTAATACTTCATTGTCGATATTAACTATGTGCTTGTCTGTTGGCATAACAGGTATCACTACCTTTATAAACTTTATCCAATTGCAGAAAAAAACTGCATGTTTTTTTAAAGATACTTAATAACATATATGTGAAAAATAAGTGAGGGGGGTCACGTTTCCAATCTACACATTGTAGAAATATGGGAAGTGTAGAATAAACCCAGTGAAAAGCAGAGGCGCCAGAGGCACAGTTAGAGAACACTGTCAGTGGCTCTCCTTGCACTCAATTTACATTGTAATTTCCCATACCCAAGTAACCTGCAATGAAATAAAAATTATTATTATTATTATTATTATTATTCATGGTCCAAATTTTCAATCTTCTACGAGCAGGTATAACAAATATTGCTAGAGCAAATGCAGAAGCTTTCAAGATGAACCATTGATCAAAGGTTAGTGATACAACACTCAGAGGTGACATACTGTGTATAATATAATAATATCTTTATGAAGTATACGGATGCTGGAGGACTGGGAGTGGGCGCTACGAGAAAGTACTAGGAGAGGATGCTGGGGGTAGGTATTAGGAGAGGATGCTGGGGGGTAGGTATTAGGAGAGGATGCTGGGGGGTAGGTATTAGGAGAAGGTAATAGGAGAGGGGTGTAGTTGAAGCAGTGTAAACAGGTGAAAGGAGTCTTGGTGGAGGTACCTTGCCCTAGCCACCCAGGCGCCTCACCGCTCTTCTCTGCTTTGCTACTCACAGCAGAGTAACCTAGCTCGGGTCTCATAATTATTAATATACATTTTTTTAGGGAAGCGCTAAATCTGAGGGCCATACAGCGCCTGGGAAGTGGAAGATAACCAGGTTTGGTTCAAGGAAGAGGAGGGTAGTTCCAGGTCCTTGTATCAAGAATCTTTCACCATCATCAAAGAACTTCTCAATAAAGGACTTAGCTATAAGATGACCATGAGATTTGTCTGTAAAAACCTACAGTTGGGGTCACAGTGGTGGCCCATGCTAACCTCCCTATAGTGTATAGAAATATACCTAGTTGGATGAGTTTTATTAGACCGGTATGGTCCAGTGGGTAGCACACTGGACTACTAATTTTATTACTCGCTTGCCATGGGTTCGAGCCTCACCCGTTGTGTGCTGTGTTTGTAATCTTTTTTATTACGATTTAGTGAGTCATGATCTGCTAGTTGGTGCAGCTACAGCGACCACTGGCTTGCCCGTCCAACTGAGTGACTGGAGATGCTGGAGCAGGGCCTATGATGGAAATAGTTGATATTATTGGCACACATAAATGGCTCGAGTGGCCGGTGTAAGGTTAACCTTCACAGTTGATATTTTCTCCTTATCTAACGATTCCATATGATGATTTGTAGCGTTGCTTGTGTTATCTTCCGCTCACTGAGGTAGTTAATACTGCCGCCTGGAGCAGCCTGGCTTAAATATTGTATGAATACCGCCTGCGTCAAAACTCTATATACAGCTTTATACTCACTTGGCGTACACGATATTGTACACAAAACTCTCAAGAGGCTTTTAGGTGTAACTCCGCAGAATCATTGTTTACACAATGCGATAATATGAACTAGCAGACAGATTAGTGCTTAACTTTAATTAAATTTGCATTAGTGAATGTTGGGCTATGCTTAGTCACCTGCGCATGATTGCAAATAACGTGACGAAGGTGAAGTTTGCAAGATATAAGTAGAATTTGCTGATATCCTATAGTTCTGAAAGGTTTAGAATATTTGTTGACATACTCTTGTGAGAGGAGAGAGACTGAGAAGTGGGAGACATTTAAAGCGATACTCTTAATGTGGAGTAAATCTAAGGTGTTTGAAGTGAGAACTAAACTATTAGCATGTGTTGTTATGAAGAGGGACATTCTCTCATTGTCTGTCTTGAGGCATGGGCAGGGATGGAAAAGGAGGGTACGATGTTATCAGATGAGGGAGGTTAGTGTACTACTTAGGATAGAAGCAGAGAAATGCGGGGAAGTGGGTGGAGAGGGAAGTTACTACTAGAATTAGGATCACTTGAATCGTGCGAAATCTGTTGTGGTGTGTTGTATGTGGAGTGGATGTTGTGTGTACATTTATAAGAAATGGGAGTATGTACATATATTGTTGAAAATTATATAAAATACCGACAAGTTGATGATTAAGACACATGTGCAACAGATGGGTATCTTTATTGTTGAAGCGTTTCACTTACATAGTAGGCTTCTTCAGTCAAATATAGAGGCAGCTGGTATAGTAGTGAACGATATCGTTCCAGGCTGAGAGACTGACCACCTCATATCTCCAAGGTTGAGGGACAGATTACATTATCTTTATTTTCTACTATACCAGCTGCCTCTATATTTGACTGAATACGCCTGCTGTGTAAGTGACAAGTTTCAAGAATAAAGATTCCCAACTGTGTGTTAATCATGTACTATATTACCTTGGGTGGTTGGTGTGTGTATGGTGCTTGCTAACTATTACTTCAAGACGTTCTCTCACTCTCAGGTACTTGTATAAGAACCGGATACGGGTTATTGAGAGCCAGGTGTTCCAAGAGCTGGACAAGTTGGAACAACTGTGAGTAACCACTAACGTTTTTCTCCCTTCATCTTGCTTTTAGGCTAAGATAAGTTTAAGGCCTCTCTCCCTCTCTTATACCTTAAACCTTTTATTTATAAAACGTGTGCAGGTCTTTTTTTAATTTTGCTACCGGTCTGTGAAGGTAACAGAATAAGCGCTTGTTATATTAACTTCATGTTATGTTACCGTTTGTTCACTACTTGCTAAATATAAGACGGTAGCACGAGTGCTTTCTAAAGTACGAAGAAAAACCTCTGACTCAAGCTTCCATGTGATATGTTCATCTCTTGTTATAATAGTTGCCCCCTTAATACTCACACATCCTTATTCTAATGCTTCTCACAGACAACAGATTACAACTCACCCACAGATTAGAAATGAAAATTATACTGTTTTGGTAGATGGTAAAAATCATTGATTTTTAAGTGAACATGCCTATTCTTATAGAATTAATAAAATGTTCATATTTAATTGCTAGTTTCACATAAAGAATGAGAGAAAACTTATTTTACTACACATTTCTTCTTTCACATGATAATGGTGCAGGGCGAACCAAGTCATTGTTTGCTTTTCCATTTTCAATTTGTGGGCCAGTTGTAAATCGTTCCAGCTACAGTATATTGGTATTTTTATTATTCTCCACAGAGAGTGTTGCCAAGAGGTGTTGTATATGAGCGTATTGGCGTGCTGGTGATGCTGAACAATGATGTTTAATAAAGGAAAACTGTGCATGTCCATACTCCCCTCTAGCGGCAAGCAGTTTAACAGGCAGCGTAAATACTGTATTATTTCTTTTCAGGTTCCACTGGGATGGTGTTATCAAACTCACTTTGCAGTTTTCCTCTTAATGTACTTTGGATTGTAAGATGCAAGTAGTAAATTTCAAATGCATGATTCCTGCTGACTCAAAGGTGATTATACTGGCTGTATGTCCACCACTATTTTCAGACGAATACAAGGTGTGTATACACCATACACAAGGGCTTGTTGCATGACACCATTTCCATATTTCACAAGCCCACTTGACCAATCAAAGGACCCGCCCTCACACCCTTCACTATATAAAGAGTGATGGTTTCACCCACTACTAAGCGGCACCCACCAGCACCGTACAGTACCCCTCCATCATGGCCAGGACCCCACAGCGTCCTGCACCATGTAAATAGTTCAATCTCGTCCACCCATTAGCGTCTGGCCCAGCACATCTACATGCACCAGCAGATCGCTTTCCCTCCGCCTCCCGTACCTACTTACATTACCTACACATAAACCTTTTAATACAATAGTGAGCCGGGATAACATAGTTACTTATTGGCCCATACAGAATCCTCCTTCCTAACAACCAACATCACGTCTTTATTTAAGGTGTCCGCCTCCCTCCTGACATCTGAGAACTAGATAATACACACTTGGTGTAAACCAATTTTGGGCAGTACTACTACTGCTGTATGTGGTGATAGTTTGCTTTTTAAATAGGAGTGAGAACTTAGGTAGGGTAAGCCAGCGGACGCTGAACCACTTATGTCAAGAGACACTTGTCCTGTTTCTGACGAACAAACCACCACCACCTGGCCACTGCTTATCACACCAACCTTCAACTTGGCAGTGTCAGAAATGAGTTTCGAGTCAACAGCAGTATACTGCCTCACCAAACAATAAGTATCTTAAACCTCATTTTCTTCACTGCTCCAGACGTACACCCTCATGAAGAAAATATACCGTATATTTCGTGAGGTAAATAACATTTTATTGACCAAACTTATCAGCTTTGTCGATCAATATCCCATCAAGGGACTTTCCTAGATGTCGAGCTCTTGATCCAAAGAATTGGACTTGTCCTTCCTTTCCTTGGATCGAACCTCATTGCCTTCCATTTCCTAGACAATGTGATCCCTACGGGTTTAGTGTTTCCCTTCATAATAAGAATAATAATAATGATAATAATAAATGTGGCTCAATTCTGTCTTCTGCCTCACATCTACTCTTATGATTTCGTATATATCTTATAGCTTATTTTCGTTGTTTATATTATTAAACTGCAGTTGAGAGATTGTGCAGTGTTGCACGATACCTCGAACCCACAGTGAACTCTCACTGAACTTCTCAATTTGAGTGCTTATGTTTTTGTGTTGTTCATAGTGTTAGTGAAATGGTGAGTGGGCAGCCTGTGGGAACCCTTTAGTGCAAGGGCAATATATCCTCATTGTTGTGTTGATCCCCAAATGTGCACAACACCCCGCTCTTGCCATTCATTATCCACTCATACGACAAGTAGAAGAGTATCACACCCTGACGCCTACGTAGTCTCACCACCACACACTGCACCCTACACTGCACACTCCCTCATCATTGCAGGTACCTTCATTTCAACGACCTTGCAACATTCGAGGCTGACACCTTCTCCAATTTGCCCAACTTGGAACGGCTGTAAGTATGATATACGTTAAGAAGTTACAAATAGCAGTATAGTGGTCTCTTGGTATGTTATCTCACACAAGTACTAGTCGGTACAGAGCTGCTTTATAAAGTAACGTGTTAATGGTGGTTGTGTGAGGTAACATGCAGGATCTGGGCTAGGCTAAGTTGTAGGCTTGGGTGGGTGGTCGGCCTAATGTTGTCCGCCTGTTTTACAGATACCTTCATTTCAACAAGATTGAAAAATTAGGACCCGATGTATTCTCCAGCTTGAATAGGTTGCACAGGCTGTAAGTAAAGAAATGTAGAGGGATTTGTGGGTACCTAGTAGCACGTTATGTATTCCTAATGTCCTTATTTGGAATGAACCAAGTAATTATCTCCACTTAGGCACAAGTAGCGGTATTTGTAGAGTATTTTATTGGTTATACAAGATCTTTTGTAAAAAAATTCTATCCTTTTTTTGCATGGTGTGGAAATTGAAACCTCGGGGCCTATGATTAATACAAATATTACACACAACAGTCTAACGAACCATTAAAAAAAATAGTTACCTCAGTTGAAAACAGTATTTTTAATGTATACTATAACGCACCTTGATATAAATGTACATAGAAGATACTTAAAACCTATTAAACAGTAGTGTTTTCAACTGGGAAAAAATAAAAAAGGTCACTAGTTGTGCCAAAAGCCGATTCTAGGTAAACTGTTCCTAACTTTTTGATGTACTTTAAAATTATTTATTATAATGTACAGAGTAAACGTCATGTATCCATTGCTCTTGTGTGATTCACCAGTACCCGTTGGTTACCCGGGTCTCTTAAGATTGATTCGTATTTGACGAAATTTTGTAAATGCTCCTTCAGTAAAGAGAAGTTTGTCTCAGCACCTGTGATGTCTCTTACAGGTGAAGCTGCTTACTTAGTTAATACTATGTTCGAGAAAAAACTTGAATTTAAAGCAAAAATACCATGAAGTCTAGAGCTTACGTTTTTGGCAAAGGCACAATTAATGCACTCATGTCAACTGGGAGAGGACAATCATGTCTTCAAGAAGGTAGATCGCTAAGTTTTCTTAAGAGTAATACTTATCCTACAAATATATACACATTTAATGTTGCAAATACAGATGTTTATGCTAATCTTGGTCCAATGCAAAGACTGTAACAATAACTTAGGATAGGATATTCTAACATGAATAAATTATCAAGATATGTTTAAGAAACTTGGCTAATAAGATGGAAAAAGACCAGAGTGAGAGGCTGGGGGATCATACCTTCTTGGGAGCACACTAGGATGCAGATCACACTCCCAACTAAACCTTACTCAAGGCATATTTATAGTTTAAAGTTTATTTGTCACTACTAATTTCGGTATCAGGTGCACTTGTACTTAAAATATGGTAACATTTCTTGTAATGCATGACTAGTTTGTTAGCTGATATAAATATGTAGATTTTTAACTATGTAAATATAGTGTATATATATACACACATATATATATGTATGTGATTTTAGTAAATATTATTGAATGCAGAATTACTAGACATACTTCTAGATAGTGTTAAAGTTAGCACACTTAAGACTGATTTTGTGTAGTTTATTATTCACCTGACACCCATCCTGTGAGGAGTCAGGGAGGTAGTTAAAATAATGATTATGTCGGGTCAAAAAACGGTGGAACGGTATAAAAAAATAATGGATTCAATCACTAAATGAATTGATCCATTGATTATAATAATGCCGGTAATTTCAAAAAGTATTATATAATCTTTTGACTACCGCCCACAGGATGGGTATTGGGTGCATAATAAAGATATTAAACAAACTGAGATAAAATACTTGCAAGATATGGTGATGAGTAATAACAGGCAAATACTGACTGGAACATACACACACCCGCATAAAGAGACTTAGAGCTTTGGATTGACATAAGTCACTAACACACAGACAGAGGAGTATTATGGAGGCAGACAGGAGTCAGAGTGGGGAAATGTAGGGTAGTGGTAGTAGTGGTAGTAGTGGTAGTGTCAGTGTGATGACAGTCAGGAAGAGCACTGCTAGAGGCTAGCGCCACGAGAGGAAAGGAAATGAAATAAAGCAAAAGAAGAAGAAGAAGAACCAAGGGAAAAGGAAGGAAGATAAGAGATCAGGTTAAGTCACGGTGTCTGAAGTTTAGCATTAATGTAATGAGAGAAGCATCACAGAGACACAGCTAGATTCATAAGAAGTTGTGTATAGGGAGATTCAACGGGACTAAAAGTTGACTAGGGGACTTGCAGAGACAATCATGATGACTGTGATCTCTGACATGACAGAAGAGCATAGTGTGAAGCCTACACTATTGTCTCCTAGTCTTCAGAAGAATCGCAGTTTCTCCGAATTAAGAGGACAGAGGAGCAGAAATAAGACTATTAAAGAATTAGAAAAGAATTAGGTGACTAACACCCAGGTACCTACTTACAGCTGCTGTCCCTGTTCACCTAGTGGCAAGTAGGTACTTGAGTGTTAGTTACCTTACACTTGGTGTCACTATTCACCTAACAGTAACTACTTATGTGTACCTGTACCTAAATAAACTTATTACTAGTGGTACCTGGAGTTTACCTGGAGAGAGTTCCGGGGGTCAACGCCCCCGCGGCCCGGTAGACTGCTGCATTCCCACACGAAACCACGGTTTGATTTATTCCCAGTTTTACATGAATTGTATAATCATACATTACGATTTTTTTTCAGAATATAGAATTTCATCTCAGTACCCACATTACTGTATATTTCTCAGTGTATAAACACTGAGAGTTCATGTTGATCGATGTTGCGCAAAGTAAATGGAGCTTTAATGACCTTTGTGCAGTCGCTAGCATTTGATTACCTAACAAATCAATCATATCATACCTGAAGTTTACTTGAGACGATTTCCTGAGTCACCTCCCTCACGGCCTGGTCTTAGACCAAGTTTCTTTGTACTTACAATTAATTTTCGCTTAAAATAAATTTCAGTATGTAGAGCTAACCGGAACAGTGATGAAATTAATATAATTTTGAAAACTTTATTTTACTGGTAAAAGCTGGAATAAAATAGTTCTTCATAAAACTTTCCGCTATTTTCTTATATAAGCATTTTCTATTATTCAGATTGTAGGGGATACACATACATATTTTCGCTTTCAGTTTCCTTGGCGCTTTTTTTCGTTTTGTTACTTGTAAGTACCTTCTTGATATGCTATCAGAAAGAAACGACTATGTAAGCTAAAATATAATTATATAAACTGAAATATAATTAAACAATACACAGCCTAAATTTGGTTAAATTATGGTAACATGACACTTCCGCTCATAGCTAATTGAATACAATTTTCACGTATATATTTTATGTATAGACCCCGAAGCAACAGTGCATGTGCACTTGGAGGGGTGTATGTATGCACAAAGTTTACTTTAATCTCTGTATTAGGGATTAAAATATCCTTGATTGGTGGTGAACAGGTGACATGCAACCTTTGTGTGGTTGACAAACTTTAAACCTTATAAACCAGCCAACTAAACACAAATGTTTAGGTAAGTTGACAAGTACACAATGGAACTAATGTGTCAACCCTGAGGCCTTGCTCATGTGTGGACGTCTGGCTCTCGCCTGAGCATCAGTGACAACTAAAATTTCCCCCGTTCTCTCTGGGAGGCTTGTTCTCGTCTTATTCTGCCCGCTGTACACGTTATAGGACAACCATCATTCGCTCTGCGTATATTTCAGGGTTCTGGTGGGAAACTAGTTACTGATCTCAGGGGAGGGTGTAGGTGTCCTGTGCTGCTGGGGCTGAGGAAAGGGGCTTCACCTGATTAATTATGTTTCTGTTTCTTTTTTGGAAGAAACTTGTTTCCTCATTAGTACCTACCTACTTACTTACCTGCCCAGACTTGGGCAAACTGGCGACGACGGAAGCATATGGCCTCGGAACGCTTCCAAAGCAAATTGTTCTTTTGGGAGATTTAGCAAAATTTATACATTTATTTTGGGACATGCAGAACATTAAGGGCAATAAAGGGTTAGCATTGACGCTCCTGGTCAGTGACAAAGGTGAGCCAGTTTCATATATACCGCTGGCGGAGAAAGGTTAGGTTATTTAAGGTTTGCTTTCGTTAGGCTAGGCTTCGTTTTTTTATATTTTTACAATATAAAACAGTGGCCATTACAAAACTAACCTAATATTGGACATTTTTAATAAATTTTGGTCAGACTCACAAAATTATTATTATAATCCTAACTAAGCTCTAAACCCGTAAGGGTCATACATCGTAAACTCACAAAAGAATCAGATATTAATAAGTA
The DNA here is from genome assembly GCA_009830355.1 of Cherax destructor. Lineage (NCBI taxonomy): Eukaryota > Metazoa > Arthropoda > Malacostraca > Decapoda > Parastacidae > Cherax > Cherax destructor. The sequence continues at coordinate 58,998 of WNWK01005807.1, read as the reverse complement.
AAAAAATGCACGAGTTCTGCCTAGTAGTAGTTGGTGACTAAAGCCAAAGTATAGGGTGTTGAGTCTGCCCTGGAATTACATATCTTTGTGCATATTTTTGGGAAGGCCCCTTGTTATCTATTATATGGATTCCTCAAGGGAGGTTCCTTGATGCTGGTGAGGGGATCTTAATCCAAAGAATTGGAATTACCCTCCCCTTCCTTGGATTGAGCCTGATTGCCCCTCGTTACCCAGGTCCTGTATGATTCCAAGGGGTTTAATGCAATGTGTAATCCAAACCTCAGACTGATTTGGGGGCAGTGCTACGATATACATACATATATACACACACACACACACACACACACACACACACACACACACACACACACACACTGAGTCTCGGGGCCAGGAGCTGAGTCTCGACCCCTGCAACCACAATTAGGTGAGTACACATACATACATAGTTATATATATACATACTTACATACTTATACACATACATGAGGAGAATCAAATCAGATGAGGACCAAGCAGGACTTCAAAGAGACCTGGACAAGCTGGACATCTGGTCTAGCAACTGGCATCTCAAATTTAATCCCACCAAATGCAAAGTCATGAAGATCGGGGAAGGGCAAAGAAGACGCTGACAGAGTACAGGCTAGGTGGACAAAGGCTACAAACCTCGTTAAAGGAGAAAGACCTTGGGGTGAGTATAACACCAAGCACGTCTCCGGAAGCACACATCAACCAGATAACTGCGGCAGCATATGGGCGACTGGCAAACCTAAGATTAGCGTTCCGTTACCTTAACAAGGAATCGTTCAAGACACTGTACACCGTGTACATCAGGCCCATACTAGAGTATGCAGCACCAGTCTGGAACCCACACCTGGTCAAGCAAGTCAAGAAATTAGACAAAGTGCAAAGGTTTGCGACAAGGTTAGTTCCACAGCTCAGGGGACTGTCCTACGAAGAAAGGTTGAGGGAAATAGGACTAACAACACTGGAGGACAGAAGGGTTAGAGGAGACATGATAACAACATACAAAATACTGTGGGGAATCTACAAGGTAGATAGTGACAGGATGTTCCAGAGAGGGAATAAAGAAACAAGAGGGCACAATTGGAAGCTGAAAACTCAGATGAGTCAAAGGGATGTTAGGAAGCATTTCTTCAGACATAGAGTAGTCAGGAAGTGGAATAGTCTAGCAAACGATGTAGTGGAGTCAGGAACCATACATAGCTTTAAGACGAGTTATGATAAAGCTCATGGAGCAGGGAGAGAAGACCCAGTAGCGGACAGTGAAGAGGTGGGGCCAGGAGCTGAGTCTCGACCCCTGCAACCACAATTAGGTGAATTAGGTGAGTACACATATACAGTGGACCCCCGGTGTTCGTAATTAATTCATTCCAGAATGCTGTTCAAGTGCCGTTACCAGACGAATTTGTTCCCATAAGGAATAATGTTAATTAGCTTAGTCCTTTTAGACCCCCAAAAATACACTTACAAAAGCACTTACAAAAATACACTTACATAATTGTTCGAGTTTGGAGCAGTACGAACACCGGGGGTCCACTGTACTGTATATATATACATACATACATACACACTTATACACACATATACATAGGTAATACACATACATATACACACATTATAGCCTCTTATTAATACTATAGAGGACACTATATAGAGTCTCGTATTAAAACTATAGCCTTATATAGGGTGTAACAGTTACATTACTATCTTGGCTAATAATAATAGACAAAAACTTAGATGTACAGTACAGTGGACCCCCGAGTTTCGTAAAAACTTCACTCCTGAAGTCTGCTCAAGTGCCATTACCGAACGAATTTACCCTTAAGAAAAAAATGTCACGTAGGTTAGTCTATTTCAGACCCCAAAAATACTTTTCCACAAGCACTTACAATATTATACTTACATAAATGTACATTTCGGGTTTACAAACTCGGGGTCCACTGTATAATGTTGCATGCATATATAGAGGACAGCATAGTGGTAGGTGGATTGTGTGTACCACAGCCCCTGTGTAATAGCATTTCTACTTGCAGGTTCCTACACAACAACCGTCTCCAGAGGGTACCCCAAGGTGCCTTTGCAAACCTCCAAGCACTTAGACGACTGTAAGTATTAATACTACTTTAATTATTACATTATTGTGTTTAAAATTAGTATGAATGAGGAACATCTTGTCTACAATAGTGTTTACACTATCACATTGTATCCCCATTAACTGTCTTATTACTTGCAGGAGACTGGACTCTAATGCGCTGGTGTGCGACTGTCAGCTGATGTGGCTGGCCAACATGGTGAAGGAAAAACAGCATACGACTCAAGTTGCCGCCACTTGTCAGTTTCCCTCAGTGCTTCAGGGCAAGAGCCTTACTTCCTTGAATGACTCAGAATTTGAATGCCGCGGTGAGTCCTTTGCCAGGAATGTTGATTGCCATGATCACAGAGGATAATGAGCAAGTGTCAGAAAGTCAGCAGCAGTGAGGGTTTCAATGGCTTACATAGGTAGTGATTAGGACTGGGTAATTGAATAGAAGAATATATTGATATCACTGTTTAGGGGAGGCAATGGTACCAAGGATAAGGATGATTGGGTAAGGGGCAGGAGATAAGGTATGGGAAAGTGATGGTCAAATAGAGGTGCACTCATTGCAGGAATCCTGAAGATGTAAGTCAAAAGAAGTAGAAATCAGGTGAGGCAGGAGTCCATTGAAGTGAGCAATACAGGGAGTCATTAAGGGGCACATGTTACGAACATAGGTGATGACGTAATGATTTTGTTGTATTCACAAAAGTACACTAATCTTTTAAGGGTGATACTGCATTAGAGAAAAGAAAGTTTAGACACTTTTTACTCTAGTGTTGGAGGGAGAGGGTAAGGAAGGTTTTGTGGGTGAGAGGCTTGGACTTCCAGCAATCGTGCATGAGCGTGTTAGATAGGATTGAATGGAGATGAATGGTTTTGGGAATCTGACGAGCTGTTGGAGTGTGAGCAGGATTCAGGGAAACCGGTTAGGTAGGCTTGAGTTCTGGTGAAAGTGATGGTGAAAGTGTTGAATGATGATGAAAGTTTTTTTTCTTTCTTTTTGGGTGACCCTGCCTTGGTCGGAAATGGCCGATGTGTTAAAGAAAAGAAAAATGTATACGTACATTAAAAAATCCTAAACCTTACAAAATAATGTTGTATCAAGTGCCTAAAAGGAAGATGGAATGTTAATTTAAGGATAGCAGATGTTCAGAAAGGCAAGAACCACTACCATGGACACATGGTAGCACATCATGTGGTTATTAAGGATTTACAGGACCATTAGTAACTTACCCCAAATCAAGCCCTGCTTCCCAGTGTCTGGGGAAGAAATATTGCCCAAAACTGGTCAGAAAGAAAGGGAACAAGTTCTCTTTGAAAATATAAAAGGAACACTTAGGTCACATTTAATTCAGATGGATTCACTTGTCCAAGTCTCAGCAGAATGGGACACCAACATCCCCACCTTAATAACTGATTTTTCTTCAAAATCATAAAATATTCACAGTGGGAAAATAGAGTTGATGAATGGTGCCCCAGCCTTTTATGTGCTCAATGGGTAGAATAAAATGAGGGCAAGTGTTTCACGGACAATGGGAAAATTTGTTGCCGTTGCTGATGCAAAAGCAAGATGTCTGCACACCACTAAGACTAAAGCATAATCCCTAGCAGCCACATCAGCTGTTAAATTAGTAGGGTGTAGGGAGTATTTCGTAGTTCTCATTATTAACCTGTATACTGTTGGTCACACAGGTAAACCATTCATCAAGGAGGGACCCACTGATGTGGATGTCAAATTCGGAGGCACTGCGTATTTCACATGCAAAGTTGATGGTGATCCACAGCCTGAGGTTGTATGGTTCCATAAGTAAGTGATGAAAAATAAAAGTGTATTGGACATTTGTTGATGAATTATTTTGCCCCATTTAGTGATTAATGCATTTTTATTAATAAATGACTATTGCAGCAAGTAATGATTGGCATGAAATTACATAGCAGCTCTTCATGGTCAAATCATACTTTTTCTTTTACAGTGGTACCCTGAGTTTCGTACTTTATTCGTTCCAGAAGGCTGTTTGAGTGCCGTTACCAAATAAATTTGTTCCCATTAGGAATGTAAATTAGATTAGTCCATTTCAGACCCCCAAAAATACACTTACAAAAGCACTTATAATAATACACTTACATAATTGTTTGAGTTGGGAGCAGTATGAAAATTGGGGTACCACTGTATCTGTATTTTTAGAGGAACTAAAACTGAAAAAATAAATATGGAAAATTCATTAGTGGCAGTGGAATATTTATGCATAGCCAAAGTAATTTTTTTATATATAAAAAAGAAATGTAGACAATAAATATCTTAACTAACATTTACAAGACTGTAACTTGAGAATGAAATTGTATTTAATTTCACATCTTATTGAAAAATCAGTGGAAAAATAAAACTCTGACCTGAATATCTTTTACAACTTTATTAACAAGAAAAGATAAATATATGGAGAGACAGTCACTAGTTTTCTTTTAAGCTATAATTTACATAATTTAGAAAAATAAATTCTGATAACATACATTATATGGGTAGTATCCAGACAAGCTGTTCTAGTCTATTTCAAAATTGTTGCTATTTTGTACATAAATGTTGAATATACGTATAGTAATTGTATTTTCTTTATGTAATGCTTTGGTAAATGTATATGAATTTTTTTTTCTTCAACAAGTCGGCCGTCTCTCACCAAGGCAGGGTGACCCAAAAAGAAAGAAAAAATCCCCAAAAAGAAAATACTTTCATCATCATTCAACACTTTCACCACACTCATACATAATCACTGTCTTTGCAGAGGCAGACAGATACGACAGCTGAGAATAGTCCCTCCCAGCTGTCACTATCCCAGACCCCTCCTTTAAAGTGCAGGCATTGTACTTCCCATTTCCAGGACTCAAGTCCAACTAAATCAATTAACTGGTTTCCCTGAATCCCTTCACAAAATGTTACCCTGCTCAAACTCCAACAGCTCGTCAGGTCCTAAAAACCATTCGTCTCCATTCACTCCTATCTAACACACTCTAACATGCTTGCTGGAAGTCCAAGCCCCTCGCCCACAAAACCTCCTTTACCCCGTCCCTCCAACCTTTTCTAGGACGACCCCTACCCCGCCTTCCTTTCCCTACAGATTTATACGCTCTCCAAGTCATTCTACTTTTATCCATTCTCTCTAAATGATCAAACCACCTCAACAACCCCTCTTCAGCCCTCTGACAAATACTTTTAGTAACTCCACACCTTCTCCTAATTTCCACATTCCGAATTTTCTGCATAATATTTACACCACATATTTCAATGATATTTCAATGATATACTTCTGTTGGAGTGTGAGCAGGGTAACATTTTGTGAAGGGATTCAGGGAAACCAGTTATTTGATTTAGTTGGACTTGAGTCCTGGAAATGGGAAGTACAATGCCTGCACTTTAAAGGAGGGGTCTGGGATAGTGACAGCTGGGAGGGACAATTCTCAGCTGTCGTATCTGAGCTCCTCTGCAAAGACAGTGATTATGTATGAGTGTGGTGAAAGTGTTGAATGATGATGAAAGTATTTTCTTTTTGGGGATTTTCTTTCTTTTTGGGTCACCCTGCCTCGGTGGGAGACGGCTGACTTGTTTAAAAAAAAAAAAAAAACTTCTCCCTTACAATTTGTGCCTTTGTTGGGTATAGTTCATAATCAGTGATTTGGCTCATGAGTTTACAGGTAAATTGATGTAGCTGCAAGGTGTACATTTCAAGCTGCATTACATTGATATTGTTTTGTATCTTCTGTTATTTTGCTGACTGCATACATGTTATGGCACTAATTAGATTAGAGCTTGCATTGTGGACCAGCTTTCTATCAGAAGTATGGTATGAGCCTATTTGTAACTTCTGCATTAGAAGCTTCTGAATATATTAATATATTTTTATGTATTAAATGATACTAAAAAATTCTTGATTAAATTTTTAAATTAAGACATTTATGATATGATATATTTTACACCACAGCAACGAGGTGATAGGTGACAATGAGCGCTACAACATCCTCACTGATGGAACGTTAATGATTGAAAACACCCAGGATGATGATGTGGGATTTTACGAGTGCATGGCCACAAATCCCATGGGCGAAGTTAAATCTCGTAAAGCTAAAATGGCACCTGAAGAGCAGCAAGATGAAGTCAGAGATGAACAGCGTAAGTAAGATTAATCCGTTCCAAACACCCAAAAGTATTAAAAAAAAATACATTTTATAGAGAATAACTATACTACCAGTTTTACATACAGAAAACAATGAGAAATAAATATAAAGGCTAATGAAATGGGTAAATGAACATTTAATATCACTTTTACCTTTATTGAAGACTCTTGTTGGCGTATGGAAGACGCGAGGAGGAGAGAGGGAGGAGGAGAGGTTATTGGTTGGAAGGGAAATATCCCTCCATAAGGACTTCAGGTATCAAGTCCCTATCCGGGGTTACTTCCATTCTTTGTCTTTTACTGGCACTGGACCCCTGTCGCACAAAAAAATATGTGCAGAGAGGTCTGTTTCTGGCGTCTCTTTAAGATTTGCCTAAAATGGGACAAGGCATTGTCATTGAACATGTTGCAGACACAGCTTGCAACAGCTTTGTTAGGGTGATATTTCTCCACAAAACTTTGCAACTCACTCCACTTTGCACACATGTCCTTAATCACTGAAGAAGGCACATTCTTCCCTCTCTCTTCCTCCTCCTATGAAGCAATTTCCTCAGCTGCGATCTGTTGCTGTTCCAATTGAAGGTGTTGCAGCTCTTCAGTGGTCAGCTCTTCCCTGTGGGTGTCTACCAACTCTTCCACATCCTGGCCATTCACATCCAACCCCATGGACTTCCACAAAGACACAATTCTATCATGTTTCTCGCCTTCTTTATCAAAAGGCGGGCACTCTGAACTTTCTTTGGCCCCATGGTGGCTTATTTAGCAGTCACACTCAATAAACAAGCACAAAAAACAATAGATTATTATGAAATGTTTTGGATGAACGCGCAGGGTAATGCTCACTCAACGAGAAACAAAGCCAGACTGACTCAGAACATGTGGGATGTTTTGTGTGGGCACAGGCAGGCAGACACATTCAGTACGGTGGACCAACAAAAAACGAGGCGATGAACGAAAACTGGGACAAAATTTTGACAAAAAAAGTCGTCGAACACCGAATTCGACGGAAATGAGGGAAAACGAAAACTGAGGTTCCACTGTATACAAGAAAATATGAAAAAATGAAGAACAAGAGAAATGTTGTTAGATAAGAGATGTGGGCTGAAGAGCAAGAATGAATATACGTACTTAGAATTAAAAGGAAAATTTGGCAGCAACACGAAATTGATAAAGCAGCCAAAGTGAAGGAACAGCAAAAATTATTCCACAGGTATTCGAGAAAGGTATCAGTTAAAGACCTAGTGATCAGGGTAAAACAAAAAAAAGTGTGCATGATAAGAGAGGTATCTGAGGAACCCCAAGAAAGATTCCTGGATTGGTTTATGATAACTAGGGAAGGATACCTACCAGAAATTATAGAAGGAATTCATCTCCATGGATTACCAGAGCATATAGTGATAACTAGAGCTGAATGTGGGAAATTCATTGAGCTAAGACCAGATCTTGCCATTTATATTTAAAGGGGGTATAAATATTGAATATCGACAAAACCATGTTAGAAACTGGAGATTTACCAAAATAAAATTAAGCTGTAAAACTGTTACTGTACTGTATTACAAATACTATTCAAGAAAGAGACTAAACAGAAGGCTTATAAATTATAAAACACTGTCTCTGATATGTTTTTTTTTTTTTCAACAAGTCGGCCGTCTCCCACCGAGGCAGGGTGACCCAAAAAGAAAGAAAATCCCCAAAAAGAAAATACTTTCATCATCATTCAACACTATCACCACACACATACATAATCACTGTCTTTGCAGAGGAGCTCAGATACGACAGCTGAGAATTGTCCCTCCCAGCTGTCACTATCCCAGACCCTCCTTTAAAGTGCAGGCATTGTACTTCCCATTTCCAGAACTCAAGTCCAACTAAATCAATTAACTGGTTTCCCTGAATCCCTTCACACAATGTTACCCTGCTCACACTCCAACAGATCGTCATGTCCCAAAAACCATTCGTCTCCATTCACTCCTATCTAACATGCTCACACATGCTTGCTGGAAGTCCAAGCCCCTCACCCACAATACCTCCTTTACCCCTTCCTCCAACCTTTTCTAGGACGACCCCTACCCCGCCTTCCTTCCCCTACAGATTTATACGCTCTCCAAGTCATTCTACTTTGATCCATTCTCTCTAAATGACCAAACCACCTCAACAACCCTCTTCAGCCCTCTGACAAAAATACTTTTAGTAACTCCACACCTCCTAATTTCCACATTCCGAATTTTCCGCATAATATTTACACCACACATTGCCCTTAGACAGGACATCTCCACTGCCTCCAGCCTCCTCCTCGCTGCAGCATTTGCAACCCATGCTTCACACCCATATAAGAATGTTGGTACGACTATACTTTCGTACATTCCTTCTTTGCCTCCATGGATAACGTTTTTGTCTCCACAGATACCTCAACGCACCACTCACCTTTTTTCTTCATCAATTCTATGGTTAACCTCATCCTTCATAAACCCATCCGCTGACACGTCAACTCCCAAATATCTGAAAACATTTACTTCTTCCATAATCCCTCTCTCCAATGTGATATCCAATTTTTCTTTAGTTAAATCGTTTGATACCCGCATCACCTTACTCTTATCTATATTCACTTTTAACTTTCTACCTTTACACACTCTCCCAAACTCGTCCACTAACCTTTGCAATTTTTCTTTAGAATGTATACCCTGCAAATAATAGATTATAAAGAGAATTTGGTTGACCACTTATGATTCACCACAAATCAACAAGTTGGGTTTAATTATGGGAAATCATGCCATACTAACCAACTTGATATCTTTGATATAACAAACATGGTAGGAAAAGAAAATGGGATATGCATACACATGATCTGATATGAAAAATGGAGAAGTATCAGACACAATAACCCTCATGTAGGAGAGAGGAGCTTACGACAATGTTTCAGTCCGACTTGGACCATTTACAAAGTCACACTTTGTAAATGGTCTAAGATGAACCTAAAAGCGTCTTAAGCTCCCCTCTCCTATGTGTGCGTTATTTAAGTATTGTTCCAGTCATGGTATTGTGCCTTTTTGTTCTTGAGAATATATATTCTTGGACTGTCAGGAACTTTTGAATATAGTACCTTACTTGTGACTCATTTGCTGAAATGGATTGGATATCTATTGCATTAAGGAATACTAAACCTTTGAATTCTGAGTTTTTCTACTCTAAGAGCCGGCCTTGGGCCAGGCTTGTCTGATGCATACTAGACAGAAAAAGCAAAAAATCATAGTGAGAGGGATGATATTAGATTTTAAAGAAGTTACAAGCAGGTGGGTGGGTAACATGCTCACTCTTGTGAATATACATATACATATTTTTATATCTAGAAAAACACTCAAAATTGTTGCACCACTGTTTAGTTTCAGCTCATGTCAAGCCTCGTTTCCTTCGGCTGCCAAGTGATGTGAATGTGACTGAAGGTTCTCCTGTTGAAATAGAATGCCAGGCATCAGGAATTCCCAAACCTGATGTCATATGGACAAGAAATGATGACCCAATAATTGAAGGTCCAAGGATTCAGGTTGGTGAGCATTATTCATTATCTGATAAGGTTCATGTATACAGTAAAAGGCCTCCAGCCATGCTCATATTATTGTTTACTTACTGACATTATGTTGCTTTAGGGATATGCTAAAAGGAATAGATAATTGTAGTGCATATTAATAAAGATTCCTTCAAATATGTATTAAAAAATTTTAGTTCCTTCCATCTTAGTTATAAATTGTGGACAGTATTTACACTACACTATGGGTTGTTTCTGATTATTAGGGTTAAACAAACTTGTAGGTTTAGTGCTTTTTTTTATTATAATAATAATGATACAGCATAATGGTTGTATCTTTTAAGTCACTTTACAAAGTTTCATCCAATTCTATTTTCTAGTCACTTCTTTCATTTGTTCTCAGTAAACAAATGGGACATACAGTGAACCCCGATGTTCGTGATGCTCCAAACTCGCCCTTTTATGTAAATGTATTTTTGTAAATGCTTTTGTAAGTGTATTTTTGGGGGTCTAAAAGGACTAGTCTACTTTACATTATTCCTTATGGGCATAAATTCGTTTGGTAATGGCACTTGAACAGCATTTTGGAACAAAAATCACGAAAACCAGGGGTCCACTGTATTATTGTAGATATTGATTTGTTATTGGAAGCTTTACCTCCCAGTGTCTAGGGAGGAAACATTTCTGTGGAAATAGAAAGGAAAAGAAGCATTCCCAGTTAGGTTGAAACATATTCTCTATCATTTATTATGCCATTATATTTTCCTTCATTATATCTTTAATGTTTTATCATTCACTTTTTTATCATTTCATTAATAAAAAATGGAGAGCCATCACGCTCCCTTCTCTTGAACCTATATTGTCATATCAATTATTTCTGCACGATGACAACACAAAGTAGAATTAAGACTTAATCTGTTTATTTATGCACATCTACTGCAGGTATCTAGTCGTGGGACATTTTCCATCTCTTCAGCGATACGAAATGATTCTGCAACCTATCGATGTACTGCAGCTAACCACCTTGGTCGAATTGCTGCAACTGCTACCCTTAGAGTTTTTGGTAAATAGACTTTGTGGATTATTCGCATGTTATATTTTTATATCCCCTTCTCCTGCATAAATTACAAAATTTAAAAAGAAACTTTTTGTTTTCCTTTTTAGGTCACCCTGCCTCGGTGGGATATGGCCGGTTCATTAAAAAAAAAAAAAGCTACAGTTCTCTGTCAAATAAATTCTCAAACCTTTTACCAAAGCCTTCTGCCATTCCTATCACGATCTTTTGCTTATTGTCATTATCTCAGTTGTCCAGATTCTCAGAAATTAGCAGTAATTCTTCTTCTGTCAAGAGGTGTGGAAATAACTATCAAACAAGAAAAACTTGTATTCAGAGTTTATCATTAAAAATATATAATGTTTTCATAATAAAGCAGCCTCTCTTCATGGTCACAACACATTGAGTTGTGCAGAGCTCTATGAAGAAATTCTTGGATACTTGCATTAATAAGTATATGTGAAAAGAATGGGAGCATCTTAGGTCTTTAAGCTAAGAACTGTTATTATTGAAAAGTCAAGACCCTTTTTTTTTATACAAAATTACTTATATGAGCAAGTGATTTAAGTTCTTTACTAACTGATGACATCATGAATTATAATACAGCATTTTATAAACTATAAGCGTTAATAAATGTAATAGTACAGCACTAATTAACAATCGCTTGTTTATATCGGAACACAATTAAATGTACGGTGAATATGTTTATACGTAATACAGTATAAGTGTTGTTTTTTTTATTATATTTTCTGTTTTATTTAATATTTTGCAGTTGCACCCAAGTTAATAGTAGAGCCTGATGACAAGTATGCTAGTCCAGGCTCAAGCATCCAGTTCACATGCCAGGCTGATGGGGTTCCCCCTCCCATCATCTCCTGGTTTAAAGATGGTCAACCCATTGTTCCTTTTGGAAGTCTCACTATTTCTTTACATGGTGAGTTCTGAAATACAGTAACCTGCTTTTTTTTTTGGGGAGGGGATAGAACATACAGTGGTACCTCGAGTTACGATGGTCCCCAAAATCGCCCTTTTATGTAAGTTTATTTTTTTAAATGCTTTTGTAAGTATATTTTTGGGGGTGTAAAAGGACTAGTCTATTTTACATTATTCCTTATGGGGATAAATTCGTTTGGTAATGGCACTTGAACAGCATTCTCGAACGAAAAAATATCGTAACTCGAGGTACCACTGTATTACTCTTGATAAAATCTTTGCTCATTATTTAAAGACATAAAAACATGGTTAAAGAGCTACACTATAATTATTTTAGAAATGACAGGTGAATATACTTGTAATGACCTATTTGTTTGCAGAGGATGAGCCCTACTATTTATCCATCTTGATATGATTGAGTCGTGTCTTATCTATTTTTGAACCCTTATATGAAATTTGCTTCCACTGTTACTGCTTAGCTTACTCCACTTTTTTGTTACTTTCACCTTAAAGAAATATTTCCTAATGTCCCTGTAGTTCATATGGATGTGTAATTTCCAACTATGACCCTGTGTTCTTGTTTTGGGTATTTGTCAAGTGCTATGAGTCACATCCTGGGTTGTGGAAAACCATAATTGTGGCCAAGCTTTGACATGAACCAACATAGGCTAACAGCTCTTAGTCTTTAACAATAAACTGTGTAAAAAATATCACATGAGCATTGTTCATTCATTTAAACTAATACTAAAGTACTTGTTTGTTTATACAGGTATTAGTCTTGGCGTGCAGCATGTTAAACCTGCAGATGAGGGAGAATACACTTGCCGTGCTCAGAATGCTGCAGGTGTGCAGGAAGCATCAGCAACACTCTATGTTCGCGATAAGGTAAAAATAATTGTAATCACCTGATTAATAGATTATTTTGCTATGTAAGATGTTTTACACACCACAAGTGACATGTCCAGTGATCTATAGTTTCATCTTGGAATAAACAGTTTTTGGGACATGAATATTAATTCCAACATTTAAAATATTAATAATATAGTATGTGAATAATCCATCATTATTATTTTTCCTCCCTTCAATGGGGGTTCAGTGATGCTGGTGGAAGACTCTTGATTCATGGAATTGGAGCTATTCTCCCCTGCCTTAGATTGAACCTGATTACTTCCTATTCCCTGTACTCTATGACCCCAATGGATTTAAAGTTTTCCTATTGATATATACTGCACTGTATTATTTTTTCAAATATAGTTGTCTTACTAGGTAGCTCCTGTTATACGCAAGGAACCTCGAGATGTCTCAGCAGTTACAGGTCAAGAAGTAATTGTGTTACCTTGTAAAGCTGATGGTCGACCAAAACCATTAATTAGTTGGCGGAAGGATGGTCATACTATGGAAGCTGATAACAAACATAGGTAAGGCAACAGCAACTCTCATTACCTTGCAATGAATTCCTGCAATACTGTGGAAATTAAGCAGACTTAAAATCTCACTGGATCCTTTGAATATTTGCACCATTTTGCACACTTCACACATGCTTGCTTGTGTTAAATCTATTAAATGTATTAAGCAACTCCACTAACCATCCTGTAGCTGTCGGAGTAGCCCAGGGTAGTGTCCTAGGCCCACTTCTCTTTCTCATCTACATCAATGATCTCCCAATGCATCTCTACTCCTTAAACCAGTTCTTTTTGGAGACAACACTACTTATGTCTACTTCCCTCAAACACAGCTATACCTACAGACACTGTAACAACGAGTTGCTAAAAATATATACAGTGGAACTTCGGTTTTCGTATGCCCTAGTTTGTTAATATTTCCCATAAGAAATAATGTAAATCCAATTAATCTGTTCCATACACCCAAAAATATTAACAAAAAATACATTTTATAGAGAATAACTATAGTTTTGCATACAAACTAAGGCATACGAAAACCTGGGTTCCACTGTACTTGGATGATGACCAACAAACTCACTCTCAACATAGACTGCACATACTTATGCTGTTTGGAAACAGAGCCTTAAATATCCAACTTAATATATCGATAAATGGTTTCCCTTTTACAAGACACTGAGGGTAAATTTCTAGGCCTTCTCCTTGACTGTAATCTTAAATTTCATTCCCACATCCAGCATATATCTAAGGAAATTTCCAAATCAGTAGGCATCCTTTCCAAGATATGATACTACATACCCCAAATGACACTTCGTACCCTATACCATTCTTTAATATATCCCTACCTCACCTATGGTATTTGTGCCTGGGGATCAACCACAGCCAACCACCTTAAACCTTTAATAACCCAACAAAAAGCTGCTGTACGGATGATTACCATCTCCTGTGCTAGACAACACACCCCACCACTTTTCAAAAGCCTGAACTTACTAAATATACAAGACATACACTCATATTATTGTGCCTACTACATATACAAAATATTAAACTAAAATATAAACCCTCCACTTAACCCTTTGGGGGTCGGTGCCGTACTAGTACGTTTTATGAGCAGGGGTCGGTGCCGTACTAGTACACGTAAATTCTAGCGGCCTCAAATTAAGTGGGAAATGGCTGGTAGGCCTACATATGAAAGAATGGGTCTGTGTGGTCAGTGTGCGCAATATAAAAAAAATCCTGCAGCACACTGCATAATGAGAAAAAAACTGACCATTTTTTTGGTTTAAAACAGCGACTTTGCAGTCTATTTTCTTATGGTATTTATTAATGTATTCTTGTTTTCTTGGTCTCATGTGATATAATGGAAGATATATTACAGAAATAGAGATGATTTTGATTGGTTTGACAATGACAAGTACCTTGAAATTGAGCTCAAAGTAGCGAAAATGTTCGATTTTCGCCGATGTTCAAGAGTAAACAAATCACACCATGCGTCCAATACACATCAACTGGCAAGTCTAATATTCTTGCACAAGTGCGCTGATATTATTTATACCATTTTTACAATGATGCAGTTGTATACATAACAGTAACTCTTCTATTTTTTTGTGAGAATAAAAATTCAAAATGGAAAGCAAAAGTTATGTAAGAGGGGCCTGGAGACATGACTAATGAACAGAGAAGATGTTATTTTAGTGCCAGGAATGTCTGCCTTGTTTATTCTGGACCCTATTTTGAAATTGGCATCGTTTGAAATTTGTGTGAAATTGGAAAAATTGTCATTTTCTGACCACTATTTTGGGTAGTTGAAATTGGTAAATAGGCGGTTTCTTGTACTCAATCGATAGAAGAAATAAAGTTCTAGCGAAATAGCTATGATTTTAGTGGACTGGAACATTGGAATTGGCCAAAAATAGGGCTCAAAGTGGGTGAAATCACCGATGCGTAAACATCTTCGAGACCTATAACTTCGCAAGAGCATAATTCCGTAAGTTTTCATTCAAATTTCATACTTTTGGTATCGTTATGATCGAAAAAAGATTCTCTATCATTTCATTAGAAAAATTATTATTTTTTTCCAAAAATTTTTCGACCCTGAGAACGTGTTTCCGAGAAGGCCTGTCGACCCCCAAAGGGTTAAACTTCTCCTTGATAGCTACAACAGAATGCACAATCACAATACAAGGCATAAGGCACTTTGACATCCCTCGTGTCAGTCTCACACTATGCAAAAATGCAATGTACATAAAGGGCCTGAAGATCTGGAATTCACTACATGAACCAGTAAAGGATCCCCTGACTACTTATAAATTTAGGACTTTGCTTAAAAATCATCTCATTTCTCAATACTAACTAAACCAACCTAAACAACTCCTAATCTGGTTTAAAGCAACTCTCCCAAATATTATATTATATGCCCTCTAGTATATTAAACATCTGCCAATCCATGAAATATTACTGTTTGAACCATTATTTGTAATATTGTTTTTATTATGTGCAACTTCAAGATTATTATTCTTATAAACCTCCACCTTGATTACCTCACATTAGTATTAAGATTAAATTAAGATTTAATACAAGTTAACCACTCTTATCTTGTCTAGATTTAAATAGTTATTATGTACTAGGATTAGTCTGCTTGAAATGCCCCGGCATGATAGTGGCTTTCTTTGTACTTAGCAAACCAAAATTGTAATTACACATTGTAACCTTTACAAAGAAATAAAATCTTTATCTTTATCTTTTATCTAGTGACAGATATCATTCAAGCACATAATGGATCAGTGAATTTCATGTATATCTAGATTTTAAGAAGACTTTTGATAAAGTTTCTCCTGTGGGATTAATCTGGAATCTCCAAAACTTATAGAATTTTTCATGTACAGTGAACCCCCGAGTAACGAACACCCCGGAAATCGTACAATTATGGAAGTATAATATTGTAAGTGCTTGTGGAAGTGTATTTTTGGGGGTCTGAAATAGACTAACCTACGTGACATTATTCCTTAAGGGAGTAAATTCGTTCGGTAATGGCACTTGAGCAGGCTTCTGGGATGAAGTTTTTACGTTACTCGGGGGTCCACTGTACTGTACTAATATGTGATTCTTTCCACAGTATTGAGAGTGATGGATCATTGTTTGTATACAATGTAACTGAAGATGATGCGGGGATGTATGAATGTAGCGCTCAGAACCATGTTGGGTATGCCACTGCCAATGCTAGAGTTACTGTAGCAGGTAAGTGGCTTAATGTTGTATGATCACGTCTCTGTTCATCACCATTCCTTGCTAGGGAGTGATGGTAAATGTGCTTTCTTCTTTGGGTCACCCTTCCTCATTGGGAATGACAACTGCTTAAAAAGTAACAAACTTTCTTCTATCACAATTGAGTTTAAATTCTGATGTTTACAATGTAATGTCTTCATTAGTTCAGACCAATATTACATACTTTCAATTCTTGAATATTCTTACAAAGAATTTTCCTGAGAGGAAAAACAGAAGGTGTACAGGAAAGAATTAGTTACAAAATTCATTACTGGTGTAAAGAGGTCTATTGACAGGTTGCTGTTAAAGGAGTAATTCATAGAACCTTCCACAGAAAACAGTTTGTCATACCAGAATACACAGTAACATATTTTTTTTTAAACACACTGGCCATCTCCCACCAAGGCAGGGTGACCCAAAAAAGAAACACTTTCACCATCATTCACAATATCACTGTCTTGCTCAGGCTAGACTAAAATTTTGAATGCATAGAATATGGAATGTAATTTTCAGCACACTCGTTTAGTAATTTTGCAGAATTACTGTACTTTCAGACGTTATCCATAATTCCTTGAGTAAACTAAATCTAAATTATTTAGAAAGTTGGATAATATAATTTCCAGACTTGATAAGAGAAAGCAGTTTTTAATCTTTTTATAAGGTACACCTATGTATGTAGTGCTAATAAACTGTGATTATTTACAGAGGACCCAAGACCTCATATTGGAGACCAGTTTTTGCAGCAGAGTTTTGAGGAAGCGCGTCACCAAGTCAACAGAGCTGTCAATGACACATAAGGTTTATTATTTTATATTTTTAAAATCTTCCATTTTCCATGAATCTAATCATAGAAAAGTCTCTCGTCATAAATTTACATCAGTATCCTACATATTGTGAAGCTATATCTATCTAAATACTGTACCAATATAATGTATATACTAGTAAGTAATGTTAGGTCACAAGTGGTTATACATTATTACATTACTTCACAGCCAGTTGTTCCAGCGTGACAGAAGCCGTTCACCTCACCCTCACGAGTTGCTTCGTATATTCCGTTTCCCTTCTTCTGATGGACGGGAGATAGCAAGAGCGACTGAAATGATTGAGCAAACTCTAAAAATTGTAATGAGGCATGTGGAATCAGGCATGGTGTTTAATCTTACAAGTGAGTTTAGAATGAAAACCTGTTGTGAAAAAGTAATCAACTTTATGTACACTATAAAAATATCCATTAAATATAATTTAGTTATATATAAGGATTTGACATAGCATATTTTGATAATGGATTCATTTAAAAATATCCATTGGCTGGCATTTTAAACAGATTCTCTTCAGCGTGTCACCAAAAGCATATTAAAAATTAAGACCAAAGTTATTAAGAGAAGTTGTTCTAGATATAGAAAACTCTTTATGTATCACTTATCTCTAAATGCACAGATAATAATATATACTGAAATAGTGATTTTGTTCAATTCTTTTGCAAAAAATGTATAGTAGAGGTATAATAAAAATAGGTAAGTGTAACTATAGTAAATGTATATAGTACTGTATATGACTATGGCACCGACATTCACATTGCTGCACTTTTGGCAGCGTTCAGCTACCAGGATCTTCTTTCTCCTGAAAAGTTGTATTTGCTGAGGAACCTCTCTGGGTGCTTGGCTCATCGACGAACGGTCTACTGTGATGACATGTGCTTTCATGCAAAATACCGCACTATTGATGGCACTTGCAACAATCTCCGCAACCCACTGTGGGGAGCGTCCTTGACGGGCTTCAGACGTGTTTTGACTCCTGTTTATGAAAATGGATTTAATACACCTGTTGGTTAGTCACTGGTAAAGTTATATAGACTAAGAAAAAATATTAATTTATGTACAAGATAAGCCCTAACAAGATTTTTAATTATTTTTTTCTCATGGATTGATAGACATATTCAAGTAAATTAACAAGTTTTTATTATTTTAACCAAAAACTTGGCAGTCTAACCTAATCTTGCTAAAATGTACATAATATCATATAATGCAATTTAATCATACCCAGTCCATCTAAAGTCATCCATAATTTAGTTAGAATATACTATATTAATATTTTAATATTCAAACTAATTTTCACAAAGTTATGTTAGAAATATATACAGTGGACCCTCGGTTAACGAAAAAAATTCATTGCAGAAGCCTGCTCAAGTGCCATTACCGAACGAATTTACGTCCTTAAGAAATAATGTCATTAGTAGTCTATTTCAGACCCCCAAAATACACTTCACAGAACTTACAAAATTAACTTACATAATTGCACGATTTCGGGTATTCGTTAACCGAGGGTCCACTGTACAGTGGTACCTCGAGTTACGATATTTTTTCGTTCGAGAATGCTGTTCAAGTGCCATTACCAAACGAATTTATCCCCATAAGGAATAATGTAAAATAGACTAGTCCTTTTACACCCCCAAAAATATACTTACAAAAGCATTTAAAAAAATAAACTTACATAAAAGGGCGATTTTGGGGACCATCGTAACTCGAGGTACCACTGTATAAGCTTTTCTTATTTGGCAAAACAATTTTTTATGTGTGCTTGTATGTACTCGCCTATTTTATGGCTGCAGGGTTCAATCTCAGATAAAGATAAGATAAGATTTCTTCGGATTTTTAACCCCGGAGGGTTAGCCACCCAGGATAACCCAAGAAAGTCAGTGGGTCATCGAGGACTGTTTGTCTTATTTCCATTGGGATCCTTAATCTTGTCCCCCAGGATGCGACCCACACCAGTCGACTAACAACCCAGGTACCTATTTGCTGCTAGGTGAACATGACAACAGGTGTAAGGAAACACGTCGAAATGTTTCCACCCGTCGGGAATCGAACCCGGGCCCTCCGTGTGTGAAACGAGAGCTCTAGCCACCAGACCTCCAGGCCTCTTAACTTGCATGTATGTACGTATATACGTGAGAATGCAGAAGAGAGGAGTAATGACTTGAATTTTTTTGGGAAAAGGGAGTTCCAGTTTGTGGTCTCATCTCTTTACTTTCAACTACCTGACATGATTAAGTCTTGTCATATTTATTTTTGAACCCCTGTATGGAGTATGATTTCATTTTTTCATCGCTTAGCTCATTTCACTTATTTACCACTTAAATGAATAATTATTTCTTAATGTGTGTCCTAATTAGGTGTGTAATTTCCAATCATGCCTTTTCTCTGCCTAATACTATTTTGTATGTCATGATCATATCCCCTATTGTTGTTAGCTTCTCCAGTGAAATAAAGTCTAGCTCCTACATTCTTTGTTCATAGCTCAGGTACCATTCTTGATGTTCTTCTGTGCACCTTCTTGTCTGGTGTGAGAATACTGTGTGAACCACCAGGACAACCCCATGGCGACATAAAAATAGGACTCCATTTAGAGAATGGAAGAAGGCAAGATGGAGATAAATTTTAGGGAAGTCCATAAGTGGTGGTTTAGAAGGTAAAACTGATACGTAGTGATTCCTAGTGGTTCATCAAATACAATATACAAGTATATTATATTCTCCATGGGGAAGTGGAACAGAATTCTTCCTCTGTAAGCCATGCGTATCATATGAGGCGACTAAAATGCTGGGAGCAAGGGGCTAGTAACCCCTTCTCCTGTATATATTACTAAATGTAAAAGGAGAAACTTTCGTTTTTCCTTTTGGGCCACCCGCTTCGATAGGAAACGGCCGACGTGTTGAAAGAAAGAAAAAAGTATATGTATTTATTGTGAATAACTAAAGTGTAATGAACACTTATCAGTGCTCAATCATAACCCACATGGAGTCAGAAACTCAGGAGATTAATTTATCTTTATATTTCAACCCCCTTCTGAAGAGGATTATAGAGGATGTCGAAATATACAGATCAGTTAATCTCCTGAGTTTGTTTCCACGTGGGTTGTTATTGAGCATGTATTTAATGTGTCTATACACATGTATAGCAAATATTATTTTTGTTTCAATAGGTTGGTCAAAGACAAAAAGATACCATGGGTTCTTCAAGCCCAGTGCAAGACTAGTTTCCTCTAGAATTATTAGCACGGAGGAAGTATCACCTGATCACCATTGTACACACATGTTGATGCAGTGGGGACAATTCCTTGATCATGACCTTGATCATGCACTTCCTTCTATATCTTCAGAAAGTTTTCATGATGGTGTAAACTGTCAGAGGTAAGTGAATAACAGCAGTCTGCCTAAACTTGAAAGCATTGCACTACGTATATGTACAGACATTTCTTGCCTAATCACGTAAATAAGTTTCTCAGAAATCTATCTTTAAGCAAAATTATGTTCAGTGAAACCATTTTCCCTAAGACTTCCAATTTTTTTTTTTCAACAAACACTAACTCTCACCGAGGTAGGGTAACTCAAAAAAAGAAGAAACACTTTCACCATCATTGATACTTCCACCACTGTTTTGCCAGAGTGGTGCTGATATTACAGTTCAAAACTGCAAATATCCCCACCCCTCCAGAGTGCAGGCACTGTACTTCCCACCTCCAGGACTCAAGTCCAGCTAACCAATTTCTTTGAATCCCTTCATAAATGTTACCTTGCTCACACTCCTGTAGCATGTTAAGTCATGAAAACCCACTTGCTTCCACTCTTCTACCTAACATGCTCTGCAGTGTTATATACAAGATGCAAAATGGTAAATAAATGCATCATGATTGTAAAAAACATTGGTGCATTGCAATTCTTTCTATTTGTATATGGATGTTCATTTTCTGTATTATACACACAAATAATCATGCCTAGGAGAAACTTCTGGCATGTTTTGGTCCAACTTGGACCATTACCTAGTCACATTAATGTTAGTGTGACTAGTTAATGGTCCAAGTTAGACCAAAACATCGTCAGAAGTTTCTCCTCCTATGTGCAGGTTATTTGTGTATTGCTCCAGTCACGGTATTGTGTCTTATTGTCCTTTTCTTTTATATACATTTCATATGCAACAGATATATAAATCATCTGTTATGGTATTCATAGCCTGCATTATTTATGGTATAAAATACAATATGTTTTTATACTCATGGGAAAGCATAAAACCCATAGGGATCATACAGCACCTGAGGAAATGAGAGGCAGTCAGGTTCTGTCCAAGGAAGTGGAGGTCAGGTTCAGTTCCTTGGATCAAGAGCTCTTCACCAGCATCAAGGAACCTCCCTTAAAGGAGAACTAAAACACAAATACAGAGAATATATGGGTTATCTGGGGAAGCCAGTGAGTTGGAATATATTTTCCAGTAGCTGCCAGGGCTCCTCCTTTTTCTGAATGGAATGGGCAGAATCTAAATAATAGTAGACTGTTCAAACTGTTTTTGTCAGTTGTGGCATAGCTGCGATTTACTTGATTAATACTAATAAATTTTCTAATCTCGTTTATGGACTTTACACATTGACTTTGTGATTGAGTACAGCCTTAACCAGATAATGAATGTGGGAGCAAGTTACAGGTGTTAAAAATGTGTGCCATCTCTTACATCCAGAATCTGTTTCCATTAGTTCAACTAGCACCAACACGTGTACATTATTTTGAGCTATCCATGGCCATAGATAACAGTACCTTATACAGTGGTACCCCGAGTTTCGAACAGCTCCCAACTCGAACAATTATGTAAGTGTATTATTGTAAGTGCTTTTGTAAGTGTATTTTTGGGGGTCTGAACCGGACTAATCTAATTTACATTATTCCTTATGGGAACAAATTTGTTCAGTAATGGCACTCAAACAGCCTTCTGGAACAAATTATGGCCGAAACTCTGGGTACCATTGTAACTAGGTTTTCTAGGGCTAAGAAATAGAGTAATAATAATAATAAAAATATTTGCACATGATATGGTACAGTTTTTACAAACATTGGATGATATTCAGTAGTACACATGGAAACCCCCTAGCTATGCAGGGCATGAACATCATTCTCCAACCACTGTTTTTGTCTCTCATTTCTCTAACTAATCACAGTTGTCAGTGGTCAATAAACACAATAGTGATAGACAAGTATAGCTATTTGTTTTGGTTCATGAAGTCTTTTATCATTGCTAGTGTGCTCTGTCTCTTCCTCTGTCCACCTACCTCCTCCACTGCCA
Organism: Cherax destructor; assembly: GCA_009830355.1. Lineage (NCBI taxonomy): Eukaryota > Metazoa > Arthropoda > Malacostraca > Decapoda > Parastacidae > Cherax > Cherax destructor. The sequence continues at coordinate 36,453 of WNWK01005807.1, read as the reverse complement.
TATGCTAATCAGTAAGGTCACTCTTATCAATACATTACCAACACAAAATAAACTAGCTAATTTTCATGTTATCGTGTTTCAACATAATTGTTTATGTGAAATAGTTTATTCCTCAATTCAATTTATTAATGTCATTTGTTCCCTTGTATTTGGTCTGCAGTGGGAATAAAGTACAGTGGAACCTCGGTTTTTGTATGCCCCAGCTTGCATGTAAAGCCACAGTTATTCTCCATAAAATGTATTTTTTTTTAATATTTTTGGGTGTCTTATCAAAAAATACATTTTATAGAGAATAATTGTGGTTTTACATGCAAGCTGGGGCATATGAAAACCGAGGTTCCACTGTACTTCATTTATCCAACAAAATGCTACAACATCTACAGTATCTGAATATGTCTAGGAAGTGACAATGTATAGCTAGTAGAGCTTTTGTTGCATTATTCTCTTTGTGGCAAGGAAGTTTCTTTCTCTATAAACATTCAAGGATAATGCATTTGGTTAAGGATAAATAAATAATGCATTTGGTTAATATTATTTAATATTAGCATAATACTCAACCACTAACAGGTCATGTGATTATGCATCACCTTGCTTTCCAATTGAAATCCCTCCTGATGACCCACGAATTCGCCATCACCGTTGTATGGAGTTTACTCGATCTTCTGGCATCTGTGGCTCTGGAATGACATCAGTGTTTTTTAATACAGTCCTCCCAAGAGAGCAGATTAATCAACTCACATCTTATATTGATGCATCACAGGTATGTCAGCAAATAAATTTGGTTCAAATGGATTTATTATTTGCCTGGTCACTGTGAATAAGTACTGGGATTCATTGTTGTTTGAAAAGTCTCTGTGCATCCAGTATTCTATTACTCATTGCAAATTTGGGACAAATTACTGTCATTTATGCAATTCCCATTTTGTAGGGGGTGAAAATTTGGTGTCATTGATGCACCTCTAAATAGTGTCCAGGCATCAAAAAAGTTACATAAATAATTTGTAGCCAAAACAAGGAACATTGAAAAGAGGAGGAAAGAAAATTCAGAAATAGAATTTCTACCCCATATCAGTGGACCATCCTAATGTATACATATCTTTTGAATTATGTACTTCATTTATTGTGAAATTTATAGTTAACAAATTTACTTTTACAGGTGTATGGGTCTAGTGCTGGAGAGATGAGGCTCGTACGTAACTTGACACACGACAATGGTCAATTACGGCATGGCATTTTTACATCCTCTGGAAAGCCTCTAATGCCATTCAGTGAAGGTGCTCCAGTAGACTGTCGAAGAGATTTAAGTGAAAGTGGGATAGACTGCTTCTTAGCTGGAGATATTAGGGCTAATGAACAGGTGAGATTTAAAAAAAAAATTCTTGTGAAGTAAAAATTACACTTATGATACTCTGTTATTAGCTTTTTATTTGTATTGAATGAAATATACATTGATGCTATTGATGGTGATTGTATTGAGTTCCTTGGGTCACTCTACCTTGGTGAGAAACAGCCACTGCGGTAAAATATAATAAGCACGCACATCTACATCTTAAGAAATCTTAAGATTTCTCCTAAAAATCGTTGGAATAAACTTATGCAAGTCTTCTTTCATGGATTTACAGTGGGTGTGTGCTATTAGCAACTAATTAAACAAGGTGTTTATAAGAGGGAACATTTTTTTAAATTTTCAAAGAATAGCTTCAAAGTAAACAAGCAGTGTTGGGTGTTATGAGGCTTGAAGCTGTTATGTACTACAGTGGTACCCCGGTTTACGATGGTCCCAAAACACACCCTTTTATGTAAGTTTATTTTTTTAAATGCTTTTGTAAGTGTACTTTTGGGGGTCTAACGGACTAGTCTATTTTACATCATTTCTTAAGGAGATAAATTCGTTTGGTAATGGCACTTGAACAGCATTCTGGAACGAAAAATATCTAAACCGGGGTACCACTGTATATGTAATTATTGTACTCTACTTAATTATGTATTTATATGTTTCAGGTATATGTACATAAACATACATATAACTTATAATATTATTATTATTATTATAATCAAATAGAAGCGCTAAACCACAGGGGTTCATATAACTTATAAATGGACTAATTTTTCCTCAGTCTGGTCTGACTGCGATGCACATAGTATGGTTCAGAGAGCACAACAGAATTGCTGAAGCACTGAGACAAATCAATCCACACTGGGATGGTGAAACTATTTTCTATGAAGCTCGAAAGGTAAGTTATATAATATTCAAATTATTATTATTATTATATTCTTAGGGAAAGCACCTTTCAAGTTACCTCATCAAAATGTGCCTTTGAATTGCTAGCCAAATTGATTTTATGACCTTACCTATTTTACAAAAAATTCTAAAAGTATTGCAGATAGTTCATGTGTTTGATTTTCAGATAGTTGGAGCCGAGGTTCAACACATCACATATTCGCACTGGATATCACATATCATAGGACCCAGGGGAATGGAGCTGCTTGGAGAGTATACAGGTTACAATCCCAAGCTAGAACCTACAATCAGTAATGTCTTTGCAACGGCTGCTTTCAGGTAATATTTGGTGATGGGCATAGGACAGAAAATGTTTTTGTAGTATTATTAATAAATTATATCGAAACATGTATAGTAACTTTCTTCATAAATAAATAACATTAAACATTACAGTGGGCCCCCGGTGTTCGTGATTTATTTATTCCAGAATGCTGTTCAAGTGCCTGTTACCAAACGAATTTGTTCCCATAAGGAATAATGTAAATTAGACTAGTCCTTTTAGACCCCAAAATATATACTCACAAAAGCACTTACAAAAATACACTTACATAATTGTTCGAGTTTGGAGCATCACGAACACGGGGGTCCACTGTATTACTTTACGAAGACTCGACTGGAGTTCTTCTATACCCATTTAGGTTGTTAGGAAGTTTTATTGATGAATGTTGCTGTATAACCCTTGTGGTTTAGCGCTTCTTTTGATTATAATAATAATAATAATATTGATGAATGTGAAGCACTTGTGTTTGGTACTGTAAGTATGGAGCCCACCAGTAACAAAAGTTTAGTTACAGTAGTGTCCAAATTATAGAATATTTGTGATAAAAAAAATTGGACATCTCTTTTAGAAGAAATGAGAAATTTTCTGAATTGAAATTCTAAATTTTTTCATATCTTTGTGAAAAAAATGAACTGTGTTCTTCATTTAATTTTTTTTTCTAAAAGAACATTGACTGAAGTAAGATTTTGTAGTGTATAAATGCATATAAAATTAAAAATCTTCCTTTGCAGATTTGGACATTCATTAATCAATCCAATTCTTCACCGACTCAATGCTACCTTCCAGCCAATCCCTGAAGGCCATTTACCACTGCATAAAGCTTTCTTTAGCCCTTGGCGTATCGTACAAGAAGGAGGAATTGATCCGCTTCTCAGGGGTCTTTTTGCAACTCCTGCTAAACTTAAGGTAGTGTAATAAAATACAGCATTGTACACTACAGCAGAAGATGATCTTCAGATCATTAGACAGTTAATAATCTAGGATATCCCAAGAAAACCAAACATTGCAGCTTATTCCTGTTAGGATCCTTAGGTGCTCTCCTCTATGATGTGTTTCATAACAGCCAATTAGGAGGGAGAATTTGGACAGCAGGTGCATGAAGAAGCCATTCAGTCTAGGATTGAACTGAGGTTCTTTTGGTTGTGAGCCAAAAGCTCTACTGCTTAACTATGTGATACCTATACAGTGGTACCTCAAGTTACGAGCTTAATTTGTTCCAGACAGCTATTCAAGTGCCAATACCGAAGGAATTTTTTCCCATAAGAAATAATGAAAATTAGATTAATCCATTTCAGACCCCCAAAAATACACTTACAAAAGCACCTACAAAAATACACTTACAAAAGCACCTACAAAAATACACTTACAAAAGCACCTAGAAAAATACACTTACAAAAGCACCTACAAAAATACACTTACAAAAGCACCTACAAAAATACACTTACATAATTGTTCGAGTTGGGAGCTGCTCGTAATAGAGGTACCACTGTATTATGTATAGGGGGTGTATTGTTATTATTTTATTTATTTATTGGAAGTGCAAAACCCGTAGGGGATTATATAGCATCTGAGGAGTGGAAGGCAGTCAGATTTGATCCACCTCAGGGAAGGACACATCCAATTCCTTGGATCAAGAGCCCCTCACCAGCATCAAGACACTTCCCTGAAGGGGTATGGGGGGGTACAGAGGCTTTATACAATACACAACTACACACTCACACTTACTATTGACAAAAAAGTTATTGATAAACTTTACATTATTTATAATTATCACTATTTATAAATTAACAGACCATAAGGTAATGTCACTCAGCAGATATTGCACAATACATATCATTACAGTACAGTATTATATTTAATATTCACAAAAATGCTGCTTACCACCTGACTCCTGCCATTATTAATACGTGCTAGTTTCTAAGTTTTCTTTGTATTAGGACTGAAAAAGTCACTCATGGTGAAATGTTTCCTCTAATAAATGTCCTTTTCTGCCATGCATTTATAATGCTGAGTTGTGAATCAATACAATACACTACAATACAGTACAGTGCATTAATTATAGTACAGTGGAACCCCGGTTAACAAAAAATTCATTGCAGAAGCCTGCTCAAGTGCCATTACCAAATGAATTTACTTCCTTAAGAAAAAATGTCATTTAGGTTAGTCTATTTCAGACCCCCAAAAATACACTTCCACAAGCACTTACAATATTATACTTACATAATTGCACGATTTCCGGGGTGTTCGTTAACCGGGGTTCCACTGTATTTTCTTTCCTTACTATTATTATTGTGTAAATCCTAAGAATATTTATTGCATCTTATTCTTCATCTAGTGATACCTCATAAATATTGATAGGTTTTGACCTCAAATTGTAATCTATCAGGCACAGTTGCAGTTTAATTAAAAATTCTATATTTTCTTTTGTAGATGCCTGGCCAGTTTCTAAATACAGAGCTGACAGAAAAATTATTCCGTGCTGCGCACGAAGTGGCACTTGATCTCGCTTCTCTCAACATCCAGAGAGGACGAGATCATGCTCTGCCTGGCTACACAGAATGGCGAAGGGCTTGTAATCTCTCAGTGCCAGATAACTTTGATCAACTGAGGTCTCACATATCATCAGTTAACATTCGAAATAAGCTTAAGCAGTTGTATGGTCATCCAGGTAATAAACTTAATATTATGTACCATCTGTTGTCCACTGTTTTGTCCCTGTTATTACTAGTCATTTTTATAAAAAATTGTCTGTAGTTTTCTTGCATTGCATCATTAAAATTTCAACCATTGGCAGAATTTAATGAAATTCTATAGCAGTTTGCTATACATGTGTGTTTCGGCATACGAACTGTATCACTTGCCTACAAAATTACTTTAGGAAATGTGGATGTGTGGGTTGGTGCCTTGTTGGAAGACCCTGTTGAAGGTGCCCGAGTAGGACCAACTTTCTTGTGCCTTCTTGTGGACCAATTTAGACGGTTACGTGATGGTGACAGGTCAGTTCTTACTCTTATTACACCATGATTAATATCCTAGTGGTGTGTGTGAAAGGTCGGGTTACTGTGCATAGTTGCATGGTTATGGTATGCATTTAATGCTCCTTGCTGGGGGCTCACGAAATATGTGGATGCATTTTATATCTAAACAGTTTAGTTAGGCTCTAGTCAAGTACATTAAAGCAACACATAATATATTTAATTCTAATGTCAATAAATTAGTAGTTTACTTCACTATTCTATGTGTACAGTATTTAGATTTAACAGTCATTTTATCACTATCTACATATTACAGAATTCATTTTTTACATAATTTATAGTATAATTCACAAAAATAATAATTGCATCGCCTTGAGCAGGGAATGGTTTTCACTTTGGTCATCTGTAATATCTCAGCGGGCAGTGTGAGATATTCAAAAAGTTTTTTTGAGATATTCAAAAAGGTTTAAAGAAGCAAATACAAAGTGGGAGTTGTCACAGTTGCTTTTTGCTGATGACACTGTGCTTTTGGGAGATTCTGAAGAGAAGTTGCAGAGGTTGGTGGATGAATTTGGTAGGGTGTGTAAAGAAGAAAATTGAAAGTGAATATAGGAAAGAGTAAGGTGATGAGGATAACAAAAAGAATAGGTGACGAAGATTGGATATCAGATTGGAGGGAGAGAGTATGGAGGAGGTGAATGTATTCAGATATTTGGGAGTGGACATGTCGGCGGATGGGTCTATGAAGGATGAGGTGAATCATAGAATTGATGAGGGGAAAAGGGTGAGTGGAGCACTTCAGAGTCTGTGGAGACAAAGAACCTTGTCCATGGAAGTAAAGAGGGGAATGTATGAGAGTATAGTTATACCAACACTCTTATATGGGTGTGAAGCATGGGTGATGAATGTTGCAACGAGGAGAAGGCTGGAGGCAGTGGAGATGTCATGTCTGAGGTCAATGTGTGGTGTGAATATAATGCAGAGAATTCGGAGTTTGGAAATTAGGAGGAGGTGCGGGATTACCAAAACGATTGCCCAGAGAGCTGAGGAGGGTTGTTGAGATGGTTTGGACATGTAGAGAGAATGGAACGAGACAGAGTGACTTCGAGTGTATAAATCTGTAGTGGAGGGAAGGCGGGGTAGGGGTCGCCCTAGGAAAGGTTGGAGGGAGGGGTAAAGGAAGTTTTGTGTGCGAGGGCTTGGACTTCCAGCAAGCATGTGTGGCGTATTTGATAGGAGTGAATGGAGGCATATGGTTTTAATACTTGACGTGCTGTTGGAGTGTGAGCAAAGTAACATTTATGAAGGGATTCAGGGAAACCGGCAGGCCGGACTTGAGTTCTGGAGATGGGAAGTAGAGTGCCGGCGCTCTGAAGGAGGGGTGTTAATGTTGCAGTTTTATAACTGTAGTGTAAAGCACCCCTCTGGCAAGACAGTGATGGAGTGAATGATGATGAAAGTTTTTCTTTTTCGGGCCACCCTGCCTTGGTGGGAATCGGCCGATGTGTTAATAAATAAAAAAATTTTTGGTAGCCAGGGAGAAACCATAATTTTCAGTCTAGATGGACAACAAATTGCACAGCAAACTGCCAATTTGTGATCTACTTAGCTAAAGGCCTAAATGAAATATGGCAAGGAACTTCTGCATGTATTTTTTTTTTTTTTACATTTATGGGGGAGCATTAAACCCATAGGGGGCATACAGCAACTAGGAAATGGAAGATATTTAAGCTTGATTCAAGGAATTGGAGCATTGGTCTAATTCCTTAGATCAAGAGCCACATACCATCAAAAAACCTTCCTTGAGGATCAATTGAAAAGGCTCATATCTGCTTTTGCAGATGACTTTTTATCTCAGGTTTTATAAAAACTTGTTACAGCTAAGCTACTGTATATTTTTTTTTTCAACACACTGGCCTTATCCCACTGAGGCAGGGTGACCTTAAAAGAAAAACTTTTGTTTTTCTTTTTAAATTTAGAAATTTATACAGGAGAATGGGTTACTAGCCCCTTGCTCCCGGCATTTTAGTCGCCTCTTACTATACGCATGGCTTACGAAGGAAGGGTTCTTTTCCACTTCTCTGTAGTATTACTGTAACATATATTTAAATAGATTATTACCGTTATACAGATTCTGGTATGAAAATCCTACCACATTCAAGCCTGAACAGTTGGCACAAATTAAGCAGGCCACACTGGGAAGAGTTTTGTGTGACAATGGTGATAACATACAAGACATGACACCTGATGTGTTTGTGTTACCTCGTGAGCAGAACCCAGCATTTATGGAGTGTTCAAAGCTTTCGTACGTTGATTTGCGCATATGGACGGACTGCTGCACAGGTATGCAATTTTTAAGTGAGTTGAAGGTCTCCTATTTTTCATACTACTTAATGTTTTCTGAAACTAAACTTAAGGCTTAGTCACTAAAATACGATTATTAATGAAGGAAAATAGATACATGCAGTATATACCTATTTATATGCTGAAAATTTGTAATGAAGGAATGTAGCAGTTCATTGGAGTGAAAGGAGTTAGACCCTGCTGAGATTACCAGTCTATTGCCTTAGCCACTGTGCTAGAATTAGTGGCCATCACCTAGTTCCACACTATCCTGGCTACAAAAAACCTCATGACAGGCTAAGGCACTGCTGGGTTGGCAATCCTAAACCACTTATTTGATTCCTGATCACTCCATTGAATATTGTATAGCTATGTATTGTTAGTCACTATTTTCTTTAATACATACATCCATTGCTTAAATTTTACTAGTAAAGTGATGGTTAGGTTCCATATACCTTTACACCCCTTTTCCTGACACAGTACAGTGGACCCTCGGTTAACGAATACCCCGGAAATCGTGCAATTATGTAAGTATAATTTTGTAAGTTCTTGTGGAGTGTATTTGGGTCTGAAATAGACTAACCTACTGAAATTTTCCTTAAGGAGTAAATTCTTGTAATGGCACTTGAGCAGACTTCAGGGTAAGTTTACGAACTCGGGTCCACTGTCAGATTCCTGGTAACTTCACTGATGTAAGTGCCTGTACAAAACTCAGTGAAAAAACAAATACAATAACAGAATTACTCAAGATTACTGAACCAGTCTGGTAGTAAAGAGCACTTAAGATATGATGCTGTACACTGAGGGTGGTAATTTAATTGAGGCAAAAAGAGGGTAATAAAGGAGTAACAAGATTAAAATTCACATCACTGGCACCAGAGTAGCATTGTCACATCAGGTGGAGAATACAACTGCTACACTGGTTTATCAGTACAAGTGAACATTAGTAGGCTAGCACCACTAGGAGAAGTTACTGCTTCCTGGGTTGGTATGGTATAGTAGGCTAGCACCACTAGGATAAGTTACTGCCTTCTGCGCTGGTGATGGCAGACCTTGTAGGTAGCCAAACTATTAGAGAATAATTTTTATACGTGTTCACAATTCACCAGGTGATGTTAAATTCAATGAGGTAAAAAAAAATACACATTAGATTCGCTTTCCTGTTTTAGTTTAAAAACTGTTCAGTTACAGGTCACTTAAATGAATGAGAATACAAAGTCAAAATTGATCTCTATTAAATTTTTTTGTTGAATGTAACATTCTTGAAGATTAGCTTATTAAAAATGAGTCATATCATACCATTAATACATACTCTTCCAACCATAATTTAACCATATTTACCCAGTGCAGTTGCGAGTCTGAAAAAATTGGAGGAGTGATAAGCGACTTCCTTTTTCCATATCTGTAGTTTAAATCCACAGTGTTCTCTTGCACACTTTTTCTGTCCATCATTAAGATAAAAAGAATCTATGGTAGAAAAAAGAGGAAGAGGATGGTGTACAGTACTGTTCATCCTGAGTAAACACACCACAGTAAAAAGGATGGAAATGTGTTTATACAGTGAAACGTATACCAAGTGGATGCTAGATTAAGCTGAAAGTACACAATAGTATTTACTGTTTGTCATGTAACTTTAGCATTATATGGAGGCAAAAAATTTCAAGGGAATAGTATTCATTATAAAATAGCATGTTAAAGCAAGAGAAAAAATAGAGTTGCAGTTGCTTTATCTAGAGTTTCCATGAGTGTCACCTGTAGTTAAACATTCTTGTTGCCACACCTTTTGTCTTCGTATGGTTTTGCTTTCACTTTATTAATGTTTCTTTCCAGTCACCAGCATACACGACAATTGTAGAAATACGTCCAGAGTAGACATAGTCCTGTTATCCTGGAGTTCTGTTTAAATATGTTATAAAGTAAATTGTGTTTACTAGGTTGTAACCAGTCACTTGACTTGTGGCTCTTGCATGATTAATTGAAGCATCCGCAGCCATTGTGCTCCACTTCAATTTTTCCACCCATGATAGTTCTTAAGACTACCACTCTTGCCTCTATGGCTTTCATAATTAAGAATTTCTTGTGTTTGTCTTACTAAGTTCATCTTACACTTGCTGGAGGTGATTGGGTTCCTATACTGAGTTCATCTTAATGGTGACTGACTTATAAATGTTGCATTATATCACAAAATCAGTGATGTGGAGTCAGGATGTGAATTATGGCCATAGGAGTAGTCTTTCATGATAGGTTCTGACTTGTTGTATGATGTTATGGGAAGAATCACATGCAATTTTAGTGTTCACACTATATATCACATTTTTATCCTTTTTACATGTAACTTTTTTTTTAATAAATTTACTTCCCTTAAGGTTTAAATATTTAATTCAATTTAACTAAAGAAAATATTTGTAGACTGTCGGAATGCTGGCAACTTCAACAGTTTAACCCAAGCACCAGGCATCCGTTTCCGTCGGCAAGCTCAATTTTCACACATTGAAGATCAAGAACACATTCTGATGGGAATAACCAGCGAAAAACTAGCTACCAATGAAATAAAGGCGTCATCAGTTTTCTTTAATAATAATTCAGAAAATATCACCAATTCTAAACACAGACAAAGGTTAGTACATTAATAACGTCTGATAATGTACTGTATAAAGTTTTTTGTAAATTCATATTACATATTTAGATTTTTGTGCAATATACTGTACTTGGAATAAATTAAATAATTCGGTATAAAATTCTTACACTCGTTTTTTGCTTGGTTATTCCTTTTCCCATTGATTTTTCAAAGAACTGTACCTAGACCCATCCATAGTCATCGTCAAGAAAGTGTCAGAGGATGGATACCAAGAAATAAAAATAAAGAAGTCAGCAGTGAATATGACTTGGGAAGCTATGAGCAAGACATGACAGAACAGCGAATAGAAGGGATTGAAGTTCTTGTAGAGCAGCTCTCAAAAACAGTGTATGAGCTTAATAATAAGGTCTGTATAGTAGGAAAAGTCATCTGCTGTATTCAAGTACACTAGATACAGTACTTTTCATTATTATAATTATAATCATGAGAAGGTGCTAAACACATAAGGGAGTCATACAACACCTGGGGAATAGGTAATCGTTTTGAGCTAATGAAGCAGAGGGTAGCACCATTTCCTTGAATAAGAGCTCTTCACTGACATAATGTACCCCTTGAAGGGATTTGGATGCTGTGCAAGATTTCGTCAGCTTTTATCACTAGGGTCCAATCCCAACCCCTCGAGGAAGGTGTATTGATGCAAGTAAATGGCTCTTGATACAAGAAACTGAATTTATCCTCCCCTTCCTTGGATTAAACCTGATTGCTTTCCATTCCCCAGGTGCTATATGAGCCCTATGGGTTTAGTGCTACCCCTTGATTAATCTAAAATAAATTCAGTCCCAAAATATGTTCACTTATTACACTATTATGTTGATGGAAAAGTGCTAAAACCATAGTGGTCATTTAGTTACAGTGGACCACCGAGTTTCGTAAACCCCGGAAATCGTACAATTATGTAAGTATAATATTGTAAGTGCTTGTGGAAGTGTATTTTTGGGGGTCTGAAATAGACTAACCTACATGACATTTTTCCTTAAGGGAGTAAATTCGTTCGGTAATGGCACTTGCGCAGACTTCAGGAGTGAAGTTTTTACGAAACTCGGGGGTCCACTGTATTAAAGGAAAGAAATCAGATAAAATTTAAAGAGGTTTATCATTAAAAATGAATATGGGAGGTGGGAGCACTAAACCTATAGGAGTTATACAGTGACTGACCAGAGTGCACAAAACTCAAATTTAACATTGTTTTTAAGATAATTATGCAATTGTTTACTCTTCTAAATTTAGTATGCATACCATTTTTATTCAAAATTTATTGTAGTAATGTTAGTTACATGGGTCTTGAGAGCTTGAGAGAGTGGGAAAGAACTCTCCTACTCACCAAAATCAGCTCAACACAAATGGCCAGGATCAGACATACTGTACATATAATAGAGGATCCACTAATGAGTAGGAAATAATATTTAAATATTGAGCACTTACCTACCCCAGTAGTTTTAAAAAGGTAATGATTATTATTATTAATAACAGTGAGTCGGTCTGCCATCACATTCTTCAGTGTTGGGGGGGGATATAACTTTTAGGTTTCATTTATACTCATCTTTCACATTTAATTGATATTATTTCTTCCTATTTCATATTATTATTATAATCAAAAGAAGCGCTAAACCATCCTATTTCATAATGCAATCAAAATAGATAAAAATCAAATACATATGTTGGCTTTATATAATTGCTTTTTTCTTAGTCTTGTGTTATAATAGTAATGGCCATCTTTCAAATACGTATTTGTGTACAAGTTATTCAACACTAACAAAAAATGATTAAAATGTTGTTTCTCCATCAGATCAGCACTTTAGAGCATAAGTGTAGTGGAAGTATTCGAAAGAGAAGGAGAAAATTATGCAATGATGATGGCCATGAACGACTCCCTGGAGAAGCCTGGCAGAAAGATCCTTGCACTGTGTGCAGATGTCGGGTATGTATTAATTGCATCACTGTATGGAGCTGCTGGTAATACAATTTAAAGTTTTTAATACAGTATACAACCTCTCAAGGTGGCTCTTGGTGTAGAGTGCATGCATTACTAGCATCATAATTCCATCATGCATATATATGTTCTTTGACTCTTGATATCTAAGTCCTTGGACTTTTTTAACATAAATATTGCCACAATGTCCACTTGATATAAAAGCCTGTAGTGGTGTTCATTTATTTTTTGTTTCTTTTTCACTGTTTTTTTTATAGTTTTTGATGAAATTTTGGGAACCCTGATACTGGTTGACATGAATTACAATATAGCTATTGGGTGTAGTGTCAGACCTAGAGTTCTGTAGTATTTTCTCAGCTTTCTTCCTGCAGTCAATAATAAAATAGTGAGTAGTGACATTCTGTGAAATCAGATTTGGTTGATGTGATTACATTCTTCCTTGAGACAAGGGAGTGAAGGAAATCCTACTAGCTTTTAAGACCCCAATGATGATTCAATGCTTGGTTGTTGTTTTTATGCAAGTAATAATGTAGCTTGTATTATTTGTTGCTTTAAATTTATTGCCATCTTTTTGATGTCAGGACCACTAAAATTTCATCAAAAACCATAAAAGACCTTGTTAAAAAGAAACACTAATGTTGGCATTTATACCATATCATGTGAAGGATGTGACAAGGTTTCTGTAGAAGCTTCTAGGATCTAGATACCAGAGTCAAAGAATAAATATACGTATGCATGCCAGATGGATGACAGTTATGCAAGCATTATACACTGAAACACCAAATATAGCATATTATATTTAGAATCTGCAGTAATACATACTGCTAGTACTAGTTCTAAAAATTTTGGATCATTCGGTCTTTTTTTTTTTTTTTTCAACAAGTCGGCCGTCTCCCACCAAGGCAGGGTGACCCAAAAAGAAAGAAAATCCCCAAAAAGAAAATACTTTCATCATCATTCAACACTTTCACCACACTCATACATAATCACTGTCTTTTCAGAGGCGCACAGATACGACAGCTGAGAATAGTCCCTCCCAGCTGTCACTATCCCAGACCCCTCCATTAAAGTGCAGGCATTGTACTTCCCATTTCCAGGACTCAAGTCCAACTAAATCAATTAACTGGTTTCCCTGAATCCCTTCACAAAATGTTACCCTGCTCACAATCCAACAGCTCGTCAGGTCCCAAAAACCATTCGTCTCCATTCACTCCTATCTAACACGCTCACACATGCTTGCTGGAAGTCAAGCCCCTCGCCACAAAACCTCCTTTACCCTCCCTCCAACCTTTTCTAGGACGACCCCTACCCCGCCTTCCTTCCCCTACAGATTTATACACTCTCCAAGTCATTCTACTTTGATCCATTCTCTCTAAATGACCAAACCACCTCAACAACCCCTCTTCAGCCCTCTGACAAATACTTTTAGTAACTCCACATCTCTCTAATTTCCACATTCCGAATTTTCTGCATAATATTTACACCACACATTGCCCTTAGACAGGACATCTCCACTGCCTCCAGCCTCCTCCTCGCTGCAGCATTTGCAACCCATATAAGAGTGTTGGTACCACTATACTTTCGTACATTCCCTTCTTTGCCTCCATGGATAACGTTTTTGTCTCCACAGATACCTCAACGCACCACTCACCTTTTTCCTTCATCAATTCTATGGTTAACCTCATCCTTCATAAACCCATCCGCTGACACGTCAACTCCCAAATATCTGAAAACATTTACCTCTTCCATAATCCCTCTCTCCAATGTGATATCCAATTTTTCTCTATTTAACCCTTTGGGGGTCGACAGGCCTTCTCAGGAAAGTGTTCCTGGGGTCGAAAATTTTTGGAAAAAAAAAATTATTTTTCTTATGAAATGATAGAGAATCTTTTCCGATCATAAGCCACCAAAATTATGAAATTTGATCGAAAACTAACGGAATTATGCTTTCGCGAAGTTAGCGGTAGCCATGACACTTACGCATCGGCGATTTTGCCCACTTTGATCCCTATTTTCGACAAATTCCAATGTTTCAGTCTCCTAAAATTATAACTATTTCACTAGAACTCTATTTCTTCTATCGATTGAGTACCAATTTCATCTACCCAAAATAGTGGTCAGAAAATGGCAATTTTCCAATTTCACACAAATTTCAAATGATGCCAATTTCAAAATAGGGTCCAGAGTAAACAAGGCAGACATTCCTGGCACTAAAATAACATGTTCTCTGTTCATTAGTCACATCTCCAAGCCCCTGTTCCATTACTTTTGCTTTTCATTTTGAATTTTTATTCTCACAAAAAATAGAAGATTTACTGTTATGTATACAAATGCATCATTGTAAAAATGGTATAAATAATATCAGAGCACTTGTGCATGAATATAAGACTCGCCAGTTGATGTGTATTGGAGGCATGGTGTGATTTGTTTACTCTTGAACATCGTCAAAAATCGAACATTTTCGCTACTTTGAGCTCAATTTCAAGGTACTTGTCATTGTCATACCAATCAAAATCATCTCTATTTCTGTAATATATCTTCCATTCTATCAAATGAGACCACGAAAACGAGAATACATCAATAAATACCATACGAAAATCGACTGCAAAGTCACTGTTTTAATCGAAAAAAAACGGTCAGTTTTTTTTTCTCTCATTATGCAGTGTGTACTGCAGGATTTTTTTTATACTGCGCACACTGACCACACAGACCCATTCTTTCATATGTATGCCTACCAGACGTTTTCTGCTTAAATTGAGGCCGCTAGAATTTGGGCGTACTAGTACGGCACCAACCCCTGCTCGTAAAACGTACTAGTACGGCACCGACCCCCAAAGGGTTAAATCGTTTGATACCCTCATCACCTTACTCTTATCTATGTTCACTTTCAACGTTCTACCTTTACACACCCTCCCAAACTCGTCCACTAACTTTTGCAACTTTTCTTTAGAATCTCCCATAAGCACAGTATCATCAACAAAAAGTAACTGTCAACTCCCATTTTGTACTTGATTCCCCATAATTTAATCACACTCCTCTCCCCAACACCTAGCATTTACTTTTACAATCCCATCTATAAATATATTAAACAACCATGGTGACATCACACATCCCTGTCTAAGACCTACTTTTACAGAAAAGTAATCTCCCTCTCTCCTACACACCCTAACCTGAGCCTCACTATCCTCATAAAAACTCTTTACAGCATTCAGTAACTTACTACCTATTCCATACACTTGCAACATCTGCCACATTGCTCCCTATTCACTTTATCATATGCTTTTTCTAAATCCATAAATGCAATGAAAACTTCCCTACCTTTATCTAAATACTGTTCACAAATATGCTTCAGTATAAACACTTGATCTACACATTCCCTACCCACTCAAAAACCACCTTGCTCATCTGCAATCCTACTCTCTGTCTTACCTCTAATTCTTTCAATAATAACCCTACCGTACACTTTACCTGGTACAGTGGTACCTCGAGTTACGATGGTCCCCAAAATCGCCCTTTTATGTAAGTTTATTTTTTTAAATGCTTTTGTAAGTACAGTCATACCCCGTGTTACGATGCTGTCATCTTATGTTATTTTCAAGTACCGATATTTATAACGTAAAAAAATTGATTGCTATTAACGATGTTTGCTTCGTGTAACGACATTCGTACCGGACGTGTCCGCTTGGCGCCCAGCTGAGCGCGCACTCCAGGGAGCGTCAGTGTGCTATTGTTTACAAGTGAGAGCGACCACCCACCCACACCCACACATTCATACCAGTTTATTGTCATTATTCCACTGTTTTTAATGCTTGCAACTGCTAAATAAGCAACCATGGGCCCCAAGAAAGCTTCTAGTGCCAAGCCTGTGGTAAAGAATGTGCAGGGAGTGAAGCATTCATGCAGGGAGTGTAGCAGGCATGCAGGGAGTGTAGCAGGCATGCAGGAGTGTAGCAAGATGCAGAGGTGTAGCAGGGATGCAGGGAGTGTAGCAGGCATGCAGGGAGTGTAGCAGGATGCAGGGAGTGTAGCAGGCATGCAGGGAGTGTAGCAAAGATGCAGGGAGTGTAGCAGGGATGCAGGGAGTGTAGCAGGGATGCAGGGAGTGTAGCAAGGATGCAGGGAGTGTGCAGGATGCAGGGAGTGTAGCAGGATGCAGGGAGTGTAGCAAGGATGCAGGGAGTGTAGCAAGGATGCAGGGAGTGTAGCAAGGATGCAGGGAGTGTAGCAAGGATGCAGGGAGTGTAGTAGGCATGCAGGGAGTGTAGCATTATGCAGGAGTGCAGCTTAGCAGGTGTAGCAAGATGCAGGGAGTGTAGCAGGATGCAGGGAGTGTAGCAGGGGTGCAGGGAGTGTAGCATAGGATGCAGGGAGTGTAGCAGATGCAGGAGTGTAGCAGGGAGTGTGCAAGATGCAGGAGTGAGCAAGGATGCAGGGAGTGTAGCAAGGCATGCAGGAGTGAGTGTAGCATTCATGCAGGATGTAGCATTCATGCAGGGAGTGTAGCATTCATGCAGGAGTGTACATTAAAGAAAAGGCCAGTAACCCCAGAAAGAACTTGGTACCTGCAGTGTTAATGGAAGGGATTCCCTTCAAACACTAGCATACTACTCCACCTTCTCCCCTCCTCCCTCCTCCACACATCAACAACTCTTCAATAAATGTAAGTGACATGTTATTGACAATATTTACATGTGTATTTAGGTATTATTCATTAAATTGTGTATTATTTAATGTCAAAAGTTCTAAAAATATTTTATTTAACTACTTTTGGAAGTCTTGGACGGATTAAATTTATTTCCATTATTTCTTATGGGGAAAATTGATTGGTGTAACGATTGTTTCGCCTTAAAATATGCCCTCTCTGATGGATTAATATCGTAAGTCGAGGTACCACTGTATATTTTTAGGGGTGTAAAAGGACTAGTCTATTTTACATTATTCCTTATGGGGATAAATTCGTTTGGTAATGGCACTTGAACAGCATTCTCGAACGAAAAAATATCGTAACTCTAGGTACCACTGTATACTCAGTAAACTTATTCCCCTATAATTTTTACAATCTCTTTTGTCATCCTTCCCTTATATAAAGGATCTATACATGCTCTCTGCCAATCCTTAGGTACCTTCCCCTCTTTCATATATTTATTAAACAAAATACCAACCACTCCAACACAATATCTCCCCCTGCTTTTAACATTTCTGTCATGATCCTGTCAGTTCCTGCTGCTTTACCCCCTTTCATTCTACGTAATGCCTCACGCACCTCCCCCACACTCACATCCTGCTCTTCCTCACTCCTAAAAGATGTTATACCTCCCTGACCAGTGCATGAAATTACTGCCTCCCTGTCTTCGACATTTAAAAGTTCCTCAAAACATTCCCGCCATGTACCCAATACCTCCAGCTCCCCATCTACTAACTCCCCTACTGTGTTTTTAACTGACAAATCCATTCGTTCCCTAGGCTTTCTTAACTTGTTTATCTCACTCCAAAACCTTTCCTTATTTTCAGCAAAATTTCTTGACTGCCTCTCCCACTCTTTCATCTGCTCACCTTTCTTTTACTTTCCATATACTCTACCCTTCTTACAACACTTCTGTTTTGTAAAAACCTCTCATAAGCTACTTTTTTCTCTTTTATCACACCCTTTACTTCATCATTCCACCAATCACTCCTCTTTCCTCCTGCACCCACCCTTCTATAGCCACAAACTTCTGCCCCACATTCTAATACTGCTTTTTAAAACTATCCCAACCCTCTTCACCCCCCCCACTATTTATACTTGCATTTACCCATCTTTCTGCCAATAGTTGCTTATATCTCACCCTAACTTTCTCCTCCCATAGTTTATACACTTTAACCTCTCTTACTTGCTGTTGATATTTTCTTTATGTCCCATCTACCTTTTACTCTAACTGTAGCTACAACTAAATAATGATCTGATATATCCATTGCCCCTATATAAAGATGTACATCCTGAAGCCTACCCATCAACCTTTTATCCACCAATACATAATCTAACAAACTACTTTCATTACATGCTATATCATATCTTGTATACAGTGGTACCTCTACTTACAAGCAGCTCCCAACTCGAACAATTATGTAAGTGTATTTTTGTAGGTGCTTTTCTAAGTGTATTTTTGGGGGTCTGAAATGGATTAATCTAATTTTCATTATTTCTTATGGGAAAAAATTCCTTCGGTATCGGCACTTGAATAGCTGTGTGGAACGAATTTTGCTCGTAACTTGAGGTACCACTGTACTTATTTATCCTCTTTTTCATAAAATATGTATTACTTATTACCAAACCTCTTTCTTCACATAACTCAATTAAAGGCTCTCCATTTTCATTTACCCCTGGCACCCCAAATTTACCTACTACTCCCTCCACAACATTTTTACCCACTTTAGCATTGAGATCCCCAACCACAAGTACTCTCTCGGTTCAAAACTCCCCATGCACTCACTCAACATTTCCCAAAATCTCTCTCTCTCTCCTCTACACTTCTCTCTTCTCCAGGTGCATAAACACTTACTATAACCTACTTTTCACATCCAACCCTTATTTTACACCACATAATCCTTGAATTGATACATTTATATTCCCTCTTTTCCTGCCATAACTTATCCTTCAACATTATTGCTACTCCTTCTTTTAGCTCTAACTCTGAAACATCTGACCTAATCCCATTTATTTCTCCCCACTGAAACTCTCCTACCCCCTTCTTATTCATAACATCCCCAATCATCTCTTTCTTACCATTCGCACAACAACCACGCACATTCAAACATCCCACTTTGACGATTTTCTTCTTTTTCTTTTTGATAAGTTATACGGGAAAAGGGGTTACTAGCCCATTGTTCCCGGCATTTTAGTTGACTTTTACAACGAGGATGGCTTACAGAGGAAAGATTTTATTCCACTTCCCCATTGATATGAAAGGAAAAGTAATAAGAACAGGAACTATTAAGATAAAATCAAAGAAAAAACTCAGATCAGTGTGTATACATAAATGTGTACATGTATGTGTAGTGTGACCTAAGTGTAAGTAGAAGTAGCAAGACGTACCTGAAATCTTGCATGTTTATGAGACAGAAAAAAGACACCAGCAATCCTACCATCATGTAAAACAAATACAGGCTTCCTTTTTACACTCACTTGGTAGGACGTAGTACCTCACCTAATGGTTGCTGTCTACCAACCTACTACAGTGGACCCCCGAGTTTCGACCACCTTAAAACTCAAATAATTATGTAAGTGTAATATTGTAAGTGCTTTTGTAAGTGTATTTTTGAGGGTCTGAAACGGACTAACCTACTTTTCATTATTCCTTATGGGAACAAATTCGTCGGTAATGGCACTTGAACAGCCTTCTGGAATGAATTATGGCCGAAACTCGGGGGTCCACTGTACCTATAATGTTTTAAATATTTATCATTAATGAATTACACATTAGTATTACCCTCTATATTTTATTACATACCTTGTTTTTAATTGAAATATCTATCTTTCCAGAGAGGAAATATTCAGTGCCGTGTAACTGAGTGTCCACCTGCAACATGTGACCACCCAGTGCCCAGAAAAGATCAGTGTTGTCCTGTCTGCTGAGGCATATCTGCTTATAATATTCGTTTCTTTTATCTGCTTCCATTTCGTGGAGGTGTGCTGCGCTCGTCCTCTTGCTGAACTACTGATTTCCTAATTTGCTGTCAGAAGCTGTTGACATGAAATGATCATACATCCTCTGCCAAAGAAAGAAAAAAGATAATGAATGTGTTTTGTGCTGATTAATTAACTAATTTACAATGGGAAAAGCATCTGCACTGTTAGTGGCATTTTTTAGAACACATTCAGCTTTTGTGTAATATATTATGAATGTAATTTCAGATACATCTTAAACAAAGGTTGCAAAATGGGTGCATAGATTTCAAATATGACTGTGATCTCTTATGATAAGGAATAGACATAACATACACAAAACTTTTGAGAGTATCTTCACAAAGTTAGTCCCTGAATTACATACAATGAACATAGTTAAAAATAATGTGTTGAATACAGCAGGCATAGGGTAACAGATAAACTACTTACAGAAGTTTACAAACTTCAGTATAAAAATAAAATTAGCTTATTACTATTCCATCCTTTTTTCTATTTCTCTTTTACTTGAGCACTGCCTGCATATTGCTTGTCACTGCCACTGGAACCATTTCACTGTTATCAAATAAGTAGCATTTGCCAAGCTTGTGCTTGCATACTAGTCAGTAGGAAATCATGTATGTCTACTTGTTAGGTGTATCGACATGAGAATTATAAACACATTAACTAATCAATCACATCATTTTCTGGGATGGCTCGGTTACCTAAGCTCTGCTTACTTTAATGACATTTTAGCATTACTAATATGGTGCTATTCAAATTAAATTTCATTTCTGACATTTATACTGTTGTATTAAAGTGAGAGCAATAAACTCATTATCCATTTATTATTTTCTAAGACAGCTCAGTTACCTATGCTCTTTTTTTTAATGACTTTGTAGCATTACTTATATGGTGCTATCAACATTAAATTTTATCTCTATAATATTTATTACTTACCATAATAACATTCACTGCCAATAGTGTTATAAGAATATTTTGTAAACTTTTTAAAAGAGAACACACATTGTCAGCACATTTCAAATGTCATCAGACTACACTATTTTTTGCATTTACAATTTGCATTTGCTCTCTCTTTTCATGAAATGTTTTCTTGATGATTTTTGAAATTTGTATACAGTACTGTACTTCCTTACCTCACTATTTAAAATGGTAAAAATCAAGTCTTAGACTTGTAATTGTTGTTGCCAATAATGAATCTTTAGAAAGAAACCTGATAAGGTCATTCAAGAATGATGGTCTTTAGAATATAATTCATGCTACTTTGTACTGTATTTGCAAATTCCTTAAAAAAAAAATGAGGACCATGATATTACAAGTGACTGAAAATAAAAGTGGCTGCAGTGTTATAATTGATATTTGGTTGGTGTTTTTTTATCTTGCCGACATTAAATGAGAAGGCACTGCTTTGTGCTACACTTATCGAATTGACTGAATTTTTATTTACAAGCAATACTGTATCAGTACATGCATGTTGTATAAAACAATAACAGAGAAAGCCAGTTTAACTGACAAGCACTTTTTCTTTGTTAACCATCTAAATCTAGATGTAAGAACCATTTTTTTTTCTCAAGAATACCTCATGACTTTTTGTATAACAATAAATAAAACTTCTTAAGCAGAGACCTTATATAGTATTTCTTAAAAAATTAACACCAAGGCTTTTAACAATATAAAGAAACACTAACTTTGTTATGACTAAAGCTTAAATTTTCCATTTCAGATGGGAAAAATTATACATAGTATGTACTATATAAAATACAGGAAGTTTACTGAGGTAGAAGTTGCAAGTATGAAATGGAACCGATTTTTATTCAGGATAATATGTATATTACCAGATGTGTACTTTGGGCAGCTGTAGTGAAACTAATTTAATGCCTAAATTGTACTGTATGTAATAAATGTGACTCTGAGGCTACAGTGGTATAATCCTGAAAGTTGTTTTTGAAATATAACTAATAAAGCATAAATGATATTGTAAATCTATGGATTTTTGTACTGTACTCTAAATTGCTCATGTATATTATTTAAAATAATACAGTATCAAAGATTATTTTTTAAAAATATAATAACTTATTACAGGACAAAACATTTGCTTCTATAACATTTTGATTTGAAAAATGCATTACTTCATGGGGAGCCCATCTGGCCCCTGCAGTCCATTGGGTGTATAGCGCTCAACATAAAGATACCTTCACTACTGCTCACTAAGGTAGTTTTGTTGCATTCAATGTCAACTAGGAGCAAAGCCCAAAACTCCAGTCAGCATTGGAAACAGCTCAGGAAGGCAAAGGAAACTGGGTCTTCCCAAGACCCTTGATGCAACTACAGGATGATGGTAGAGTCAGACTGGACTGCCAGAACACATCTCCCAGACCACACAAATTATAATATTCATGGAGAAGTTATACAACACCTAGGGAATGGGAGGTAATCAGGTTGATATAAGGTTAGGGTAGATCCAATTCTTTGGATCAAGAGTCATTTGCTAGTGCCAAGGAGCCCTCAAATGAAATGGAGCCACTATTGGAAGAAGCAGGACCATATGCAAACTTTACAAAATTCACAAAGATGACCTTACTCTGGGTATAGTATATCAGCAACTGCTAGAAAAATGGTCCAGTGTGAAGAGGAAGAGAAGAGAATAAGATATTATGCTGCAGGGAAATCATTGTTACTGCTACAAGGTTTTGTCCAGGGCTGAACTTTGTCAAGTATATTAAAAACATAGATGCTTTGAAAAAGTTCAGCCCTGGCTGAAACTGTAACAGTAATCAAGGTTTTCCCTGCAACATGCAGTCAGCTCTCTTATAAACCTCATCTATATATAGTGCAATTTTCTGTAAATCTTCACCCAAAATTGAATAGCCTGTGAAAAGGCCTTCATAGTACATGGTATTCAATTTTTAATGTACTTTTTTAGTTGCTTCTTTCTTCCAAAAAAAATTGCATTACTATATAGAGACCAGCTTTATAACAGCTTACTGTAGTATTTTTCTCCCTTTGTCAGCTTATGCCATCATTTACCAAGAGGGAGAGTAGTAAGTTTTTGATACTAGCACAACCAAATGACTGGTGTCTGGAACTTATGCCAAACTTGAGGTTGAGGTTGGACCTAAGCAAACTACCTTAGCAAGCAGTAGTGAAGGTGGGGTCCTCATGCTGAGTGCAAATCATGCAGATGGACCATGTTGAGGACAGAGAGGTGAATAATGGTGTGAATGAGGTATTATGTATTCCAGGTGGGACCATAAGCGCTCCCACAGCAGAAATGTGTTTGTAAGGATCAACCCAATGTTATCTATACTGTATATGCTTGGTGGCTATAAACCCGGGGGATTTAAAAGTGTAAAGAGAAACTTGTGTACTCATTCTTTACTCAATAAAGAATGTTTACAAAATAATCTTTCTTTATGTCCCATACATCTTTGTTTCCTTACCTCCTCTTGAGATGTCATAAATCATTATTATTTTTTTTTTATTAACACATTGGCCATTTCCCACTGAGGCAGGGTGACCCGAAAAAGAAGAAACACTTTCATCATCATTCACTCCATCACTGTCTTACCAGAGGCGTGCCTACACTTCAGTTAAAAAACTGCAACATATCAACACCCCTCCTTCAGATCACTGGCACTGTACTTCCCAACTCCAGGACTCGAGTCCGGCTAACTGATTTCCCTGACTCCCTTCATAAATGTTACTTCGCTCACACTCCAACACACATCAAGTCATAAAAACATTTGTCTCCACTCACTCCTATCTAACATGCTCACGCATGCTTGCTGGAAGTCCAAGCCCCTCGCACACAAAACTTCTTTAACCCATCCCTCCAACCTTTCCTAGCACGACCTCTACCCCTTATTATTATTATTATAATCATGGAGAGGCTGAGGTGCTGAACAGAATTCTACCAGACACTTTACAATTATAATCTGTACATCAGAAATGTTTTTTAAGAATTTCCATACATTTCCTTCCCTATACAGTACAGGTTTAGCATTTTCTATGAATATAGTAACATTACAGTATTATATAAATGAAGCAGGCATTAATTATTTTAATTGAATTATAAGGACATGGGAAAAAATATTTTTAGCTTAAGAGTGGTGAGAAACATGCAAATAGGGTCTTGGTGTTCATTTATAAGAATAGTGTGGGAACTCTTATCAGAAATCCACACTAGCATTTAGCCTTGATAAATATCAGCTGTTATACCTGCTACCATTTCCAAAGAAAGTGACATACAGCTTCTATGGGACAATGTCGTTAATAAAAATTTAGAGGTTAAATATGTAGGGACTTGCTTTCCTAACCCCTCAGGAAGGTTCATTGATGCCAATGAGGAGCTCCCTATCCAAGGAACTGAACCTAATTTTCCCATACATGGATTGAATCTAATTGCCTTACGGGTTTAGCATGTCCTCTATGAATGCAATATAAATAATTTTGCTTTTCTGAGAATAGCAAATTATGAATATATTAAAACTTATGATATCTCATTTATTATAGCTTACTGGGAATGTCTGAAGTCCCTTGACCTGTACTCCCTGGAACAAAGGCAAGAAAGATACAGTGGTACCCCAAGTTTCGGCCATAATTCATTGCAGAAGGCTGTTCGAGTGCCATTACCGAACGAATTTGTTCCCATAAGGAATAATGTAAGGTAAATTAGATTAGTTCATTTCAGACACCCAAAAATACAATTACAAAAGCACTTACAATAATACACTTACATAATTGTTCGAGTTGGGAGCTGTACAAAATTCGGGGTACCACTGTACATCATAAACAATACCTGGAAAATCCTAGAGGAACTGGTCTCAAATGTGCACACACAAATCACTCTCCATGAAAGCAAAAGATTTGACTGATGGTGCATCATACCCCAGTGAAAAGCAGGAGTGCCACGAGTACACTAAGAGGAAACTTACTTAAGAAATGGTTATAAATGACCATAATTTTTAAAGGGGTGGACCGGTAAGCCATCAGAAGGCCTCGGTCAGATGACCAAAAGTTCCAACGGCGGGTCATCATCTGACTAAGACCCGTGTCAGGAAACACTTGCCCTGTTTCCTGACGAACCTTACCTAACCTAACTAAGAGGAAACACCACAAGCGACTGGGGCCCAAGACTGTTCAACAGTGTCCCATCATACATAAGGCGAATTACCAACAGATCCCTGGGCCTGGTTGAGAACTGGGCCATGGGGGCGTTGACCCCTGAAACAACCTACAAGCAGATTTCTTAAGTCACAACCTAATTTTAAGGAAACACGATGGGATTTAAGAAAGAAGTTATTGAAAAATACAGTGGTACCCTGAGTTTCGTACTTTATTCGTTCCAGAAGGCTGTTCGAGTGCCATTACCGAACAAATTTGTTCCCCATAAGGAATAATGTAAATTAGATTAGTCCGTTTCAGACCCCCAAAAATACACTTACAAAAGCACTTACAATAATACATTTACATAATTGTTCGACCTGGGAGCAGTATGAAACTCGGGGTACCACTGTATGAGTGGTGTGCAGGTGCTGGAACTTGCCAGGATGTATGGGAAATCCAAATCAACAATCACTTCCATCCTGGCAAAGGAAAAACAAATCAAGGAAGCTGATGTGGCGAAAGGGGTAAACATGTTAACGAAAAAGAGATCACAAACAAATGAAGATGTGGAGAAGTTGTTGTTGTTGTTGTGGATCAGCAAAAAACAGTTAGCAGGAGATAGTGTTTCAGAGACAATCATTTGTGAAAAGACAAGGCAGTTGTATGCGGATCTCGTAAAGAAAATGCCTGATGTTAGTGAATTTAAGGCCAGCAGAGGCTGGTTTGACAGATTTAAGAGGCATAGTGGCATACACAGTGTTGTAAGGCATGGAGAGGCTGCAAGTTTGGATAAACATGCTGTTGAAAAATTTGTGCATGAATTCAAGGGGTACGTAGAGACTGAAGAATTCTAACCCCAACAAGTGTTCAATTGTGACGAAACAGGCCTCTTTTGGAAGAAAATACCAAAGAAGACCTACATCACACAGGAGGAAAAGGCACTGCCAGGACACAAGCCTATGAAGGATAGGCTAACACTTTTGTTCTGTGCTAACGCTAGTGGGGATTTCAAAGTGAAGCCTTTACTGGTGTATCACTCTGAAAATCCCAGTGTGTTCAAGAAAAACAATGTCGTCAAGAGTAAATTGTGTGTGATGTGGAAAGCTAATCATAAGGCATGGGTCATGAGGCAACTTTTCATTGACTGGGTACATGAAGTGTTTAACCCGAGTGTGAAAAAATACCTCCTGGAAAATAAATTGCCACTCAAGTGCCTCATGGTAATGGACAATGCTCCTGCTCATCCTCCAAACTTGGTAGACCAATTGTCTAGGGATTTCAGTTTTATAACTGAAGTTTTTGTCTCCTAACACCACTCCTCTCATCCAGCCCATGGACCAGCAGGTCATTTCTAACTTCACGTTCAGTGACAAAACCTTGGCCCACATCAGGCAAATCTTAAAGAGGAGCCAGAAACAGAGCTCTCTGAACAGTTTTTTTGTGTGACAGGGGTCCAGTGACTCTCAAGCTGGTCCTAGTGCCATTAAAAGACAAAGAAGGGAAGTAACACCAGAGAGGACTTGATAACTGAAGTCATTATCTAGGGGGATTTCCCTTGCAAACAATAACCTCTCCTCCTCCCTCTTCCCTCCTCCCTGTCTTCAATACACCAACAAGTCTTCAATACAGGTACGTATGTAATAATGATTTAAATGTTCATTTATATGTAATTGTCATTGTTTTGTGTATGTAAAACTATAGTTAAACTTTACAAAATGTATTTTTTTTATTATTTTTGGGTGTTTGGAATGGATTAATTGTATTTACATTAATTCTTATGGGAAATATTGCTTCGAATTTAGGCCAACCTTCTGGAATGGATTACGGCCAATATTTGGGGTTCCACTGTATATACAGTGGACCCTCGGTTTTCGTTGAATATTCTTTCCAGAATGCTGTTCGAGTGCCATTACTGAACAATTTGTTCCCATAAGGACAAATGTAAATTAGCTTAGTCGTTTCAGACCCCCAAAAATACACTTACAAAAGCTCTTACAAAAATACACTTACATAATTGTTCGAGTATGAAGTGAACGAAAACCGAGGGTCCACTGTATATACTTCTCTTGAAGAGTCTACGATCAAAACTACCACCATCAAGGTACTTCCCATGAAGGGTCTAAGATCAAGACCACCACCATCAAGGTACTTTCCTTGAAGGATCTTAGATAAAGACCACCACCATCTAGGTACTTCCCTTGAAGGGTCTAAGATTAAGACCACCACCATCAAGGTACTTCCCTTGAAGGGTCTAAGATCAAGACAACCACCATCAAGATACTTTCCTTGAAGGGTCTAAGATTAAGACCACAACCATCAAGGTACTCTCCTTGAAGGGTCTAAGATCAAGACAACCACCATCAAGATACTTTCCTTGAAGGGTCTAAGATCAAGACCACAACCATCAAGGTACTCTCCTTGAAGGGTCTAGGATCAAGACAACTACCATCAAGGCACTTTCCTTGAAGGGGCTAAGATTAAGACCACCATCATCAAGGTACTTCCCTTGAAGGGTCTAAGATCAAGACCACCATGAAAAGTCTAAGATCAAGACCACCATGAAGGTATTCTCTTGAAGGGTCTAAAATCAAGACCACCATGAAGGTGCTTCCCTTGAAGGGGCTAAGATTAAGACCACCACCATCAAGGTACTTCCCTTGAAGGGTCTAAGATCGAGACAACCACCATCAAAGTACTTTCCTTGAAGGGTCTAAGATCAAGACCACCACCATCAAGATACTTTTCTTGAAAGGTCTAAAATCAAGACCACCACCATCAAGGTACTTTTCTTGAAGGGTCTAAGATCAAGACCACATGAAGGTGCTTCCCTTGAAGGGGCTAAGATTAAGACCACCACCATCAAGGTACTTCCCTTGAAGGGTCTAAGATCGAGACAACTACCATCAAAGTACTTTCCTTGAAGGGTCTAAGATCAAGACCACCACCAAGGTACTTTCCTTGAAGGGCCTAATATCAAGACCACCATAAAAGGTCTACCTGGAGTCTACCTGGAGGGTAGACTCCAGGTCTAAGATCAAGACCACCATGAAGGCACTTCCTTTGAAGGGTCTAAAATCAAGACCACCATCATGGTACTTTCCTTAAAGGGTCTAAGATCAAGACCACCACCAAGGTACTTTCCTTGAAGGGCCTAAGATCAAGACCCCATGAAGGGTCTAAGATCAAGACCACCATGAAGGCACTTCCTTTGAAGGGCCTAAAATCAAGACCACCATCAAGGTACTTTCCTTGAAGGATCTAAGATCAAGACCACCACCAAGGTACTTTCCTTGAAGGGCCTAAGATCAAAACCACCATGAAGGTGCTTCCCTTGAAGGGGCTAAGATTAAGACCACCACCATCAAGGTACTTCCTTTGAAGGGTCTAAGATCGAGACAACCACCATCAAAGTACTTTCCTTGAAGGGTCTAAGATCAAGACCACCACCAAGGTATTTTCCTTGAAGGGCCTAAGATCAAGACCACCATGAAAGGTCTAATATCAAGACCACCATGAAGGCACTTCCCTTGAAGGGTCTAAAATCAAGACCACCATCGAGGTACTTTCCTTGAAGGGTCTAAGATCAAGACCACCATGAAGGTACTTCCTTGAAGGGCCTAAAATCAAGACCACCACGACGAAGGTGGTGGTGGTCTTGATCTTAGATCCCTTGAAGGATCTAACATCAAGACCACCAGCATGGGGGCACTTTACACTTGCTATGTACTTAATGCTTGGCCATTTTTTTTTTCATTGTTAAATTCAGAGCCCTAAAATTCGTTAGAAAAACCTCAGAGAATTTCCCAGCCCAATAATCTAAAATATAGTAACACCCCAGTAGAAATATGTCACTCTGACTTTTCTGGGTTATCCTGCTAGGTAATTTACACTATGTATGATAATTAAACTTATGTGTATCTGTACTCACCTAACTGTGGTTGCAGGGGTCGATTCATAGCTCCTGGCCCCTTTGCCTATACTGTTTACTTAGTAAGTTTATTTATGTACACATACACATAAATACAGTTACACAAATTATCATACGTGGTAACATATTATTATAATCATAGTTAAGCGCTAAACCCAAAATAAGTCAGACAGGGCGACTTATTTCCATTATGCGACCCACAAGTCAGCCAGCACCCTGGTACCTACCCTCTGCTAGGTGCACCGGGGCAACAACTGTACTGAGACATGACCAACATTTCCACTTGTGCCAGGGATGATTATTAGTATAATCAAAACCAAGCGCTAAACCCGTGCGGGGGTTGAACCTAGGTTCTTCAGCTGTGAGTCAAGAGTAGTGTTCACTATCTTTGTTGGGTTTATCAGGGCCACTGACAGCTTAACCTGTATCCAACCCGACCTCTCGATGGCACCAGGAACATAACACTAATAATAATAATATTTTTATTGCTACTTATTGTTATCTCGCCACTACTCCTGCTGCCTACAATACATTCTCTGCATTATACTGACGAAGCCTACTGTGTAGGAGAAATTGCCTTTACATCAAAATTTACTACAATACCCAACTGTTGCACACGTTTCTTACTCATCAAGAAGTAATACTGCCCAAAGCTGGGCAATGGAAGAAAAGGGAAATAGCAATCCATTTACAATTATAAACAGAAATGAAGTTCCCTGATAGATGAGGGAAACCTTACCTTGTCAAGCCCCAGTAGAGCAGGGCGCCCACACCCTCACCTGACTTTAGAAACAGGCTTCCTGGCTTCCCACCAAAACTGTTAAAGAAATATCCTTGGAACAGAACAAATGTAGCTGATGAAAGGTATTCCTCCTGTAAAGTGCTCAGTGGGCAGAATTAGATGAGAAGAAGCGTCCCAGAGAGAATAGGGATAATCGATCATAGAAGCTTGGACGCCCATGTTAGGCGAAGACTGGCGCAAAGTCCGTCTTACTCATCTACAAATAATATAAATACAAATTTATTTCAGCATACAACATTTATACAGAAATGATACTGGAGTACGGTGGCCCGTGGTCTGATAGGCAACACTCTCGCTTCACACATCGAGTGTCCGAGGTGTGACTTTGTAAATGTTCCAAGACGGACCGAACCGTCGTCCTAAGGTTCTCTCTTCTATGTGCGGGTTATTTTTGCATTGTTCCAGTCACGGTATCGTGTTTTTTATTTTTGGGAGTGTTTCCTTTTATTTGTTGTCACGTTCACCTATCAAGTAAGTAGGTACCTGGTTGTTAGTCGACTGGTGTGGGTCGCATCCTGGGAAAACAAAATTGAGGACATATTGTCCTTGATGACGCATTGACTTTCTTTGGTTATCTTGGGTGACTAACCCTCCGGGGTTAAAAATCCCAGCAAAATCTTATCTTATATTGAAAACCCATAATTATACTGTTGCCGTTAAGGGCTACTAAAGCGTACACCCTATTGAGCCCTGTTCCTTGGAAGTTCTGGAAAAAATATGTTGCTCAAATAAGCGGGGAAATTATCAAGGAAATAAAGTTTCCTCGGGAAATAGAAACGAGAACAATAAGTTCATAATTTAGTCTGATGGACCTCCTTGCCTGAACCCCACCAGAGCCAGACACTCACATACCACACTTCAGCCGTCAACAACAGGCATTTCTCTGGCTTGTAAGTTGATTGATATGTGGCGCTCGACCAATTACCCAAAGGACTGATGATTTTTTAGATCAAACGTCCCGGCCCAGTTATTCTCCCGGGAAAGAAAAAGGGAAAATTCATTACTGATGCTCAAGACAGGGTTAGAGCAACACAGTCACACTCCAGAAAGGCCAACGCAGAAGTTACTACATCAGATCTCACCCGAAATAACCAGCGGCTAGTTTACTGAGGATCTGATGGTCATCCTGTGAGTGGTAACTCAAAGAGCTGGATTATAGAGGCTAAGTAAGTTTATTCAGGTACGGGTATACATAAATACAGTTACATAAATTATCATACATATCAGCATATGCATATTATTTTCATTGGGGTCCTTATAATATCTTATTATTTAAACCTTAGTTAAAACATCTAAGTGACTCAACTTACAATAAAATGTTACAATGTGGCTTTGTCAGACCCAGCTGAGTAATGTTACATTATTAGAAAGAAATGTCAGTTTTCATATTTTACAATTACTACTGCGTAAAGTTGTATACAGCACAGTAAGAAATACAATCTCAAAAAAATGGTATCCTATTATCACAAAAAATTGGTCATAACTGGGTTGTAATCTCTATAAAGACAGTTTGTTCATCTAGGTGATACAAAATGTGGATACAGCCTCAAGATTTCAGATATCTTATCATTAACAATGAGGTGTTTTGCAATATCCTGTAAGGTTTGCATGGAGGTGTCTCTTTTTGGACACTAATTATCTAATATATAATGCTCCAGTGTATGGCCCTGTCTTTGTCCACACACCAATGTATGGTCCTGTCTTTGCCCACACACCAATGTATGGCCCTGTCTTTGCCCACACACCAATGTATGGCCCTGTCTCTGTCCACACACCAATGTATGGCCCTGTCTCTGTCCACACACCAATGTATGGCCCTGTCTCTGTCCAGACTCTTTGCATTTTATGTCACTGATATCTCCATACAAACCATACTGCCGAAGATTCTTAAAGCTTAGCCTTAGTCTAGCAGTAATGGCATCTTGCAATCTACTAATCTTGTTACTTTCTCTATAGACATGTATAACTTGACACATTTCATTATGATGGATAAAGGGATCTGCTAGTTCCTATCTGCACTGTTCTACTTCACTCTTGGTTGTTAGTTCCTTTCTGGCAATGTTTCGTAAACTTCTTTTAGATAAACCAAAATTATACTCAACATTTTCTTTATTTAGTGAATGTTTAGCTAATTCATCAACTTTGTCGTGCTCCTGGAGGCCCATGTGAGAGGGAATCCACAAAAGTTTAACTGTAATCCCTTTCTTAATAATTTATGCATATCTGTGCCCAGCTTCATACACAAACATACTATCATATTACATTCAGGTCTCATGCTATTTAGAGCAAGTAATGAAGAAAGAGAGCCAGTTACAATTACACTGTGTGCGGTCGAAGATTCCCTAAACTTGAGAACAACAAGTATGGCAAACAGTTCAGTTTGTAAGGTGAAAGACTATTAATTCTAATACACCTCTGTATTATAGTTGAAGATTGTGCATGATTAGTTTCTTGGAAGGATAGTTAGGCACAGTGATATAAAAAACTGTTATCTGCCAAGTTTTAGTTTGATATCTTTATTATGCACCCCCTACCCATCCTGTGGGCGGTAGTCAAAAGATTACAGAGGTACATAATGGGTCCAGGGACTGGACCCCAAAGTTTTGATAGCTGAGCAAGTTACAAAGGTAATGAACTAACAAGCTACAAAGGTAATGAACTCACAAGTTACAAAGGTAATGAAACATGTAAGTAAATTTACTTACTTACGTTTATACATGGTTACAATCATGAACAAATTATAAAGCAATGAACAATTCACTAATCTACACCCGGTCACAACTGTAATGAGTTCTTGGTGCAAATTTTATTGTTGGGTCACACACACACACATACATACACACTTACATATACACATACACACATACACACACACACATACACACACATATATACATACACACACGTATACACCCCCGGTGGCCTAGTGGTAAAGCTCTCGCTTCACGCACGGAGGCCGGGTTCTATTCCGACGGGGCGGAAACATTTCGAAGTGTTTCCTACCACACACACACACACACACACATACATACAACAGGCCTAGTGTCAAGTCGACATGTGCCTAGGACAAAATGGTAACTAACACACCCACAACAGGCCCAGCCTTCAATCGACATGTGCATAGGACAAAATGGCAATCAACACACACACACACACGTGGCAATGCTTTATTTACAGGGAGCAAAGTCAGGGTATTTTTCCAGAATGGTCTGTAATATACCACTGTGGATAAAATACTTTGACATATCTTGAACATTTCTGAGTGAGTTGTCTCTGAATTCATTAATTTTATCACACTCCAGTACATAATGACGCAGGGTGTGACAATAATCCAACTGGTAAAGTTGACATTTTGTTTGGTCTACATCTGGTGGTGGTGATTTAACCTGCCAAAGATACTTGTAACCCAGCCGGAGGCGGGCGGTAGTGACATCAAAGAGTCTACTTATTTTGTTGGATGCACCATAGACATGTGGCTCCTCCTGCATGATAGAATGATGATAGATGGACTGACTGGTGTCAATCTCCCTGAGTCTTAAGTCAATAAAATTCAGTCGAAGTTCTCAAACAAAGGAGTTAGAGTGATTGGGGCGTACTGGATGGGTGCCGTGGTGGCTTGATGGTACTGGGGTCCCGGTAAGGATTCATGGGATCGTAGTACTGGTACGGAGAACTGGCTTGGTATCTAGGGGCGTGTCGGACCTTCACCACGGGTTTTTGTTGTCTGTCCAGCACTGAAAAGCAGATATATATTTTTTCATGAGTTGTGCATCATTACAAAAAATCGTAATAACAAAGTATTGAATAATGCAAAACAATAAGACATTATCATGAGTTATTTATGGTTGCTGATATGCCAGGTTTACGTATTCTTAATAATTTCAACCTAGTGTTTTTGTAACTGAATTTATGTTCGTAGAAACAACTTATTAATACTGTAAGCAAATCATAAACCTTAAAATAGTTCATTACCACTGTATCTTAATTATTTTCGAAATTTTGAGCCCAGTCCCTGGATCATTATGTACCTCTGTAATATTTGGACTACCGTCCACACCATGAGTATGTGGTGCATATTAAAGATATTTAACTAACTCCTGACAAGTTAAATATAACTGATTAACAAGAAAGAAACTTGTAAAAACAATTCGTCGTGATGACAATGATGATTTTTTTTTTACCTTTTTAGAGTATGGCGGAATAAATTTTGAGTGAATATTTCCCTGCGATTTCCTGTGTGTGTGAGTTGTAATGTACGAGGTCGCCTGATGCAAATGAAGCTACGTCCAGAGGTTCCAAGAACATGTGGGGGAAGTTTGTTACACAACACAAACTAGTATTGAACATGATGAAGACTGAGATACGTATGCAGCATATAGGAATCTTTATTGAGGAAACGTTTCGCCCACACAGTGGCTTCGCTCTCTAGGACCTTTGTCAAGCCGTTTTATTCAATATAGGGACACAGAGGGTATAAGTATCAAGTGAGGTGAAATAGTATAAGAATTGTAGTAGGCCTACTGGCCCATGTAGTAGGCCTACTGGCCTATGTAGTAGGTAGTAGTGTTAAAAGTAGTAGTAAAAGCAGTAGGTAAGTAAGTAAGTTCATTCAGGTATACACAAATACAGTTACATAGATTATCATACATCAGGAATATACCTGGAGAGGGTTCCAAGGGTCAACGCCCCCGCGGACCGGTCTGTGACCAGGCCTCATGGTGGATCAGGGCCTGATCAACCAGGCTGTTACTGGTGACCACACGCAAACCGACGTACGAACCAAAGCCCGGATGGTCAGGTACTGACATTAGGTGACTGTCCAGTGCCTGCTTGAAGACAGCCAGGGGTCTATTGGTAATGTCCCTTATGTATGCTGGGAGGCAGTCGAACAGTCTTATTGTGTTGTCTCTCAACGTGCTAGTGGCACCCCTGCTTTTCATTGGGAGGATGTTGCATCGTCTGCCAAGTCTTTTGCTTTCGTAGGGAGTGACTCTCGTGTGCAATTTGTACTAATCCTCTAGGTTTCCCAAATGTATATAATCATGAATCTCTCCCGCCTGCGTTCTAGGGAGTACAGGTTTAGGGACTTCAAGCGTTCCCAGTAATTGAGGTGATTTATCGCAGTTATGCGTGCCGTGAAGGTTCTCTGTACATTTTCTAGGTCAGCAATTTCACCTGCCTTGAAAGGTGCTGTTAGTGTGCAGCAATATTCCAGCATAGATAGAACAAGCGACCTGAAAAGTGTCATCATGGGCTTGGCATCCCTGGTTTTGAAGGTTCTCATTATCCATCCTGTCATTTTTCTAACAGATGCGATTGATACAATGTTGTGGTCCTTGAAGGTGAGATCCTTTGACATGATCACTCCCAGGTCTTTGACATTAGTTTTTCGCTCCATTGTGTGGTTGGAATTTGTTTTATACTCCATGAAATTTTAATTTCCTCACGTTTTCCATATCGGAGTAATTGAAATTTCTCACCATTGAACTTCATATTGTTTTCTGCAGCCCATTTAAAGATTTGGTTGATGTCCGCCTGGAGTCTTGCAGTGCCTTCAATGGAGGACACTGTCATGCAGATTCGGGTGTCATCTGCAAAAGAAGACACGGCACTGTGGCTTATATCCCTGTCTATGTCCGATATGACGATGAGGAACAAGATGGGGCGAGTACTGTGCCTTGTGGAACAGAGCTTTTCACCGTAGCCGCCTCAGACTTTACTCTGTTGACTACTACTCTTTGTGTTCTATTTGTTTGAAAATTATAGCTCCATCTACCACTTTTCCTGTTATTCCTTTATCACGCATTTTGTGCGCTATTACACCATGGTCACACTTGTCAAAGGCTTTTGCAAAGTCTGTGTATATTATATATGCATTCTGTTTGTCTTCTAGAGCATCCAGGACCTTGTCGTAGTAGTCCAGTAGTTGGGACAGACAGGAGCGACCTGCTCTCAACCCATGCTGCCCTGGGATGTGTAATTGATGGGTATCTAGATGAGTGGCGATCTTGCTTCTTAGAACCCTTTCAAAGATTTTTATGATATGTGACATTAGTGCTATTGGTCTGTAGCTCTTTGCTATTGCTTTACTGCCCCCTTTGTGGAGTGGGGCTATGTCTGTTGTTTTTAGTAACTGTGGGACGACCCCAGTGTCCATGCTCCCTCTCCATAGGATGTTTAAAGCAGTTCTTGATGAACACGGAGTTTCATGAGTCTGGGCCTGGGGTGGAGTGCATGGGCATGTCATTTATCGCCTTTTCGAAGTCATTCGGGGTCAGGATAATATCAGATAGGTGTGTGTCTACCAAATTCTGTGTCTCTCTCATAAAAATTCATTTGGGTCTTCGACTCTCATTCTGGTTAGCGGCTCGCTAAAAACCGAGTCATATTGGGACTTTAGTAGCTCACTCATTTCCTTGCTGTCATCTGTGTAGAATCCATCCTGTTTAAGTAGGGGCCCAATACTGGATGTTGTTCTCGACTTTGATTTGGCATAAGAAAAGAAATACT